>KV417489.1:214999-226162 GCA_001630335.1 Athelia psychrophila | reverse complement strand
TCACAAACTTGATTGGCCACAGACATCTCCACCGAGAAGCCCCAGAAAGTTCCCGACACCGCCTGCGATAAGCCACCCTGCTGGGCGCTGGTCGCCTGGAGGGTCAAAGAGAACTGCGTAGCCGGAGGGGGTACTGGCAGAAGCGGTGGGTTTAGATTCGTGGGATCGTACATCGCATGGGCGGTGTAGGTCTCCAGCGCTGCAGACGCAGTCTTCGTGAACTCGTTGTAAGGCATCTGACCGTATACTGTGACGTGTGCGTGTGCTTTTTTGATGTGTACGAGGGTCAACAGCGCCCAGAAGAAAGACTGGAGAAGCATAGTGAGAGTCAGGCGGAGTGGTACCACTGAGGCCTTTCAAAGGGGACGACGAGACGGGAAGAAAATAAGGAGAAGTTCATAGTGAATGCCACCTAGATATGCCATCTAGATAGCCGCTGCTGTGCGATCCTCGAAGGCCCCATGCGTTGAAGTCCTGCTTGCTGTGGCATGGGCGCGGATACTCTAGAACCTAGATAACGATCTCAGCCGTTGTAGTAGAACGGCTATGTATATTAGCATACCTACTATAGTTACGTTAATATAGGACTACGAAGTGGATGCCTTTGGCTCACCTCAGAACGTGGTGTAGTAGAATTTGTGTAGAATGATTGATGGAGAGTGAAAACGAACATATATACCTCACACCACGTGAGCATCAGGATGTGGCGCACGTTGGCACGCTCCCAAACTCCTACTTATCCTGAGGAATGGAGCAAGGTAGGAATGATATAGGTACGAGTGAAAGTCTGTATCCTTCCCGAGATGATATGAGGATGAATGAGGATGAAGAAATAGATAAATAAGAGAAACTTACTTCATCGATACCATCACAGCGCCAAGATCCCGGCAGGCTTAAATTTCCACACAGCAACGTCTGAGCAACGTTGTTGCAGATTTTAAATTTAGACTGGTACCTGGAGGAAACCTAGGTTCGGATCAAGCCAGTGAAGCCACTTCCGCGAGGGTGAAACGAAGGTCGTCGGCTCGCCGGCGCGGAGAATTAAAGCGGGCTTGCTCCGAACCGGACCCCAGCACGCTCTCAGCGACCTGCACAAGCCTGCACAGCGAGGATGAGGACGTTGAGCAGGGGGAGTTCGACTGCGCGCCGAACGCTGGTTCGGGGATTACCCTTCGCTCTTTGTTTTTTGTTTTGTTTTGTTTTGTTTTGTTTTGTTTGGGGGGGTGGGGGTGGTATTTGAGGTGGATGCGCGCGGAGGTAAGGTGAGCCGCGTCAGCCCCGCGCCGCCGCCCACCGCCACCGTGCTCTCCAGCCCCAGCAGATGCAGCGGGAGCGTGAAGCCGAACGGCCACGGCAGATACAGCAGGTCGTTCAGTATGACGCTGAGGGCGATGATGAGCGCCTGGCCGGCTTCGACGCCGTTGCAGCCCGCCAAGATGTTGATGCTGTTGGTAGTAAAAGTCGACAGCAGAGCCATCCAGACGTAGTATAGCGGCCCGAGCTCGAGGAGGGGCGGAGGAACCCGCGCAGGGGCAGGGGCACGGCGATGGCGGTCGCGCCGTGGGAGGCGTGGTAGACCATGAGCAGGGGGATCGAGGCGAGGAGGGGGATGGGTAGTTTGTGGCGCCAGCGGATGTCGAAGAGGTCGTCGAGGAAGCCGAGCATTGTGGCGAGGAGCAGGGAGAGGAGGGAGGAGAGGTACAGCGCGAGCTGTGGCAAATGTTAGTGGGAGTAGATTAGTGAGTAGAAGGGAACTTACCTGCGAGTTGAGGATGTCATCGCGGCCGTCAGCGATGGCATTCGAGAATGGGAACGGGATGAAGACGATGAGCAGGAGGATGTAGATCCCCGCGCATACTAAGCCTAAGCTCTCCGGTCTACGCGTCGTCAGCATACATTCTACGCACGCAGAAGACATGAGACTCACATAGGCGCACCATCGACCTTGAGAAGGTCCCGGCCTTTCAGATTCGCGGGATTTTGCAATTGCGAGTGACGGCCTTCATAAGCATAATCGGGGGTCCTGCGACAGGTCGTGCAGTCGATCTCGATCGCCAGTACAGGGCGAGGCAATCGTCATGCTTTTCCATCTTAAATGTGCTTTGGTCTTTAAGGCACCATTGGCACCAGTGAGTAGGTATTACATAAGGGCGCTGTGAAAAGGTTTGAGTGAGCAGGAAAGAGTGGGTAATTAGTAAATGTACTTATCAGCGCATTCGAGTTGCATTCGAGGGAAATTGCATTCGGTGAGTGTGTTTAATATGCCTTGATACAGTTAGACCAGCTTCTAGCACTGCACAGATCGAGCATCTCGTGGCATCCTGCAGGAGTCGCCCCTGCCGATACTTCTATCAATCCCCCACTCTTCACCCGCGGTCGTCTGTGAAGAGGATTGTGCTTTCTCAGCGTGGAGCTGAAACCTTTACCCCATCTCTGGTAGACGTTTCGCTACCAAGTGGTTGCCGCGGTTGTTGCTCGAGCTTGAGCGTTAGCCTGTGGACTGCTGCGGCGCTGCCAGGCTGAGGCTATCGCTATGACCTGACTCTTCCGGACTTCTTCTTACTATACCATGCATATGTAATCGAATACGGTTATTTTATGCATACTCTCAACACGGTAAGCGTTCACGCTCGACTGCCCACACGACAAAGCCCTTTTCACTTACAGCTGTTTCCAAAAACCTTGACAGTTGCGCTTTTTTTTTGTGTGTGGCAGGAGAGCCCAACTCGGAACCCATTTACGCTATTGCCCGGGTCCGCCGCGGATGCGTTAGTATTGATTGTTTCCCCCGGACCAGGATTTTGCAGCAACCAGTACTAGTACTATCACTTCACTTGGTCGGAGACACGCTTGAGCTGCTGGTGTGGCGTGAATTCGGGCTCCCAAACAAAAGCGCAACTGTCAAGGTTTCGGAAACAGCTCTAATGTGACATCATTTAATTCGAAGCGTACATCCTCGCGCTGTCAGCGCACATCAAGCTGGCTCGCATCCATCATGAACAAGATACTTAGATATCTTTGACGGAGGGCCGCGCAATATCCCTCCATTTCGTACCAATCTCCATGAGGTTAGCATCCTCGGGCTTTCGGTGCAGATCACAGCGGGTAGAAAACATCAACGGGTTTAAACGGACATGTCCCCTGCCTGCTTTCGCTAACTCACGCAACACGGGGTCTTTGGTCGCCAACTTTGAAATTAACAATACATAACCGACAGGTTCACTTACTTCGTGAACAGCTTTCTCTGAGCCGGTCCTCATATCGGGCATGCATCACGCACTACTACTTATCTACTTGGCACTCGTGCAGGGCTGCATCGCTCCTGCCACGTCGGACGTCGCTGCGAATCACGCTTCAGGCTTCCTCGACGCTACCAGCTCCCCTACTTCATCCAGCTCAACCTCCGACGTCTGCGATAACCTCGATAACTGCAGGAGCCTGGTCGGCATCGTCACTAGCTGCCTCGCCACCATCTTTGCGTGCGTTTTGAGTGCCCTTCATCCCAATATCCCCGGTCCCAACCAGAGCTGGAAGTCGAAACGGTTCGATTCATTCAAGCTTTTCGCCGTGACGTTGTTGGTACCGGAGTGGGTCCTTGCGTGGGCTGTGCGGCAGTTCTTGCAGGCGCGGAAGTATGCAAAGGAACTCGAAGCAGCAAGGCATGAAGCAGCCAACCGGAACAACACACACAGTCGAAACAGCACACATGAGGGGAGCACGATAAATGCGTCTTCGAGCGGTCAGAGAAGCGAGCAGCCTGCTGGGATCAGGCTGGTGGAACTATCCACGCCTCACGGAAACTCGAGCAAGGATAACGCTGGTAGCGTGAGCGGGGGAGCAAGGGCCGAGGGGGGGAGGGATCTTCTTCATCGCAGATCTCATGAGAGGAGTACTCAGGTGTCACAAAAGCCAACATACAAATACGTCAACTCATGTAAGTCATTCGGTGCAAACTCACGACGCTACTAACGCCACCTGCATCAGGGGAAGTAGAATGTGATCTTGGAAGAACCCGGCAACGTAGGCCAAAATTGATATTGCTGCTATTCACTTTGCTTATGATTCACAGCATGGACGGTCATGCATGGTTTCCATGCCAGTATGGGGGGTTTTCACTGCTACGGAGGCGAAGAACCGAGGTTCCCGCTTCAGGTAGAGGGTGGCTTGGGTCACAGTCTTCTAACGCTCGTCGAATCTCAATCACTCGTCCCACCAACGTCAGGGGAGCTAGTGGACGAGAGTAAGGGCAATGCACTCTCCAGAGCCACCGCCATCACACAAACCTTATCGTTCGTGTTCCAGTGCCTTATGCGCCACTCCGAGAATCTCGTGATGACGAACCTCGAGATCATGACTCTCACCTACATCGTAATGACGTGCGCGATGTACATCGCTTGGTGGTACAAACCATACAACGTGCGCTGTCCTATCAGAGTCCAAGGAGACAAGGAGTTTGTCAAGAACACGTGACCCTTCGAGTGGTCTGATATCATCTACTATGTCACAGGCAATCAGGATTGCCTGACTACTTTAAGCGGCGAGGAGCAAGTTCCGACTTTTTGGTCGAGCTGCAGCGAACTATCATACCACACCTTCACATCCACACTCTACGCCAACATATTGGGTCTGATGGCCACGGTGGTCGTTGGCGCTCTCCACTGCACGGCATGGTCCTACGCATTTCCTTCGCTCGCGGAAAAGTTGATGTGGCGCGCGTGCGCACTCACCATTACCGTCATCCCAGTGCCAATGGCTGTAGCTTTTCTGGTGTTCAATCCATTCCGGGCCACAGCGCGCAACGACCGCTCTGCATACATACACCAACTTTGCATGGTCTTGTGCGTGCTGCTGTACCTCTTGGCACGCATCTTCCTCCTATTCCTATCCTTCGCCACCCTCCGCCACCTGCCGCCCTCAGCCTATCAGTCAGTACAGTGGACCGCATTCATCCCTCACATTTAGTCTCAAGGCCTTCACACATCCATCTCTGAGATACCACTCAATGTGTGCTACTTACTTTCCCCTTGTCCGAATCCGACATATCTCCAAGTCTTCACCGCATCCCATATTTTGTCTCGTATTACTATACTCTAACCACCGACTGCATGTATCACGATTTCAGAGAATACTCTAGCTGGAAACTTGTCACTTTTACGCTGTTCTTCCGCTCCCAATGCCATTCACTCGCTCCCCCTATGCCCAACTGATTCTAAATCATATATGTTCTTCAATGTCTTTCTCTTTCCGCAGCATTCGCGGATTTTAAGAGTATCATGTACTCATTTTGCACAGCTATTTGTATACCTGCCCTATTGGGAAGGGTAGCATTTTCATTTATTCGTACCCGCACTTATATATAGAGTATATTGGGGGTTACCAAGCCACGCGTACTCAATGTGGTAACCTCGCTGGTAATCTCCTAAAAAGGAATGGTGGAGTTACCAGGCCAGATATCCGTTTATATTTGGACCCGCAGATGCCGCGGGCTCGGAATGGCAGCGCTAGCTGTTAGAGGTAGAATCTCGCCACCGTATAGTATATATATCGCTCGGCATCTGTAATACAATTCCTCACCGGTTGTTCTTCTACTCCGTGTCCTTGTGATCATCCGAGGTGCCAGCATCTACCGCAACCGTCGTGACAAGCCAAAATCTGCCAGGATGCAATCGTCAACCGCCGACTTCGCTGAGCCTGCAACATCTCAACATATGCTATCCTCGACCGCCGTCGCTATACATGACAACACCATCTACTTCCAACATCACTACCAGCAAATCCTGGCGCCATCACGGCATCATCCGAAACCTCGCCGGTAACCGTCATAATCCCGCCAGCGTCAAACTGTAATCAATGCTATAGCATTTTCGCGCACCAGTGCCAAAACGACTTCAACAGCCCGCCGCGAGCACAAACAGTCCCATCAACTTATGGCATTTTCACAAGCTCCCTGCGCCGAACGCGTCTCTCCAACGATGCAAGATGAGCGGCAGTCCCAGGCTTCAACTACATCGCTGACAAACACGCCTCGATCATTATCGTTGCAGACAGTATCCAACCAATTCAACCCTCGCGACCGCATACAAGCCGGCCACGACTCCCTCTGCGACGCATTACATGGCCCGTCAACGGCTGGGAGCAATCTACCGCTGTACATGAACAGACTCGACCGTCGAGAACGCACAGAGCCCCATCGTTTCACACCGAGAACATCAACGGACTATCAACAGGAGATACACTACCAGTCCAGTCAATTTCCGCACCCCACGCTTCAGCATTATGAGCAAATGCAGTCGATTTACCCGTCTAACAATCCCGATGGTGGCCTTTGGGCTTACATGGATAATAGGCTTATTTGCGGCAGCGGCACTGGCTTTGTGACCATCATTGAAGAGTCATCGCACTTTGAGCGCACCCATAACTTTTTCACGTAGACTAAGAACCCATCGGTCCATATACTTCTGCGAAATAGCCGATACAACACTTGTAATATGATGCCCGAATAACAAGACGGACGTGCTTACAATTGTTCACAATTATGCCCATTTGTTCACAAATGGTCACATTTGGCGATTCCGCCAATTGTTGTCAATTAAGCAAGCCCTGCGGTGCATGTCAGTAATTCTCGTCAAATGGCAGCCAAATGTCAACATTTAAGGTTGATTTGGATGCATCGTATCCGCCTAATGCTCAGTTCAAGCCCATCATTAAATTTTGAAGTCAACATCAATATATTCGAGAGAGCGCAGTACAAAAGTCTAACTATGGTGCATTATATCTATGGTGGTGTACCGGCATGACCTCCCGCCTGTACGTCAACCAAATACACAGAATACTACTACTATTCAGACTATTAGCAACAATACAATACAGTAAGTAAAAGCACACACCACGTAATGCAAGCAAGAGCCGCGGTAAGGACTGAGCAGCATATGTGTCAGGGGTACTGCTGGCAGCTGCACAGTCAGTGACTGTAGAAGATGGGTCAGGGTTGTGAGATTAAGAATGAAATGAACTCATACCTGAATAATCACATGTGCTGCCACGGAGAGACTGACAGAGGGGACATACACAGGTGGTAGCGGGCGTGGCTATGATGTGGTGAGTCACTCGATGGCGCTGTCAAGCAAGCATGGCATGGTGTCGCCGCCGGATGGTGCGTACTGAAGGGCGGACCAATACATGGGCGTGAAAGGAGAGGCGGCAGGTGTGGGTAAGCGTAAGTGGATGACGTGGCACTATGTGGGAAGCAAGAACATACACATGTGAGATCACCTGAAGTGATTGGCAGTGCATCCGATTCTTGAACCTCGAGCAGATATGTAAGCCTCATCATCTTGCTGGTGAGATTCAGTCGCATTGCTTTATTTCTTCGCGAATCTCAATGTACCCGTATAACATCTTCGATAGTCATAACCCCTTCATTTGTCCGTCCATCCAAATTCCAAGGAGGAAATCGAGCACACCCTCGGCTGCGGAGAGAGGATGATGAGCGACCGGATGAAGCTTAAGCCAGCGGCGACTGACGAAGGTGGCAGCGAGCCAGCGACGGGGCATGCACTGATCGCAACGTCTCGACGCTGCTGGGATTTCAAATTTTCAAGATTAAGCATCCGGGTCATCCTCGGTCGCATGCCCATGTCCGTCGGCGGCCTCTGTCCGCTTCTGTGCCTCCCCGCGCCTCCGCCTCTACATCCGCCCCAATTGCGGAGCCACTGCGTGAGGCACTGTCCCACTTCGCCCCAGGTGATTTCCACCGGGGCCAGCTCAGGAGTCAGTGCAGTCCGTCGTGCTCTCTCCGATAAGTCATGACACGGTCCATCCTTCCGACTGCACGCTGGAGCATGGTTGTGGTGCCCGGTTTTTGAAAGGCGGCGGTGCCATTGCTCGAAATGGTGCAGATATGTATGCATTGGGTGTCCATCTCAATGCCTGTCGCAAGGTTATGCCCAGTGGGGGACTCCAGCTGACTAAAGAGATATGAAGTGGGCAATGTTTCAGAGAGATTGTGGTGGCAAGCCACGCTGCGCGCGATTTGACTACGCGTGCCTTGGCCGAATCCCTGTGGTGTTTAATTATGCCTTCTTCCGTTGACGACGTCCGGGCTTCTACGTCGGGGCGGGGCGGGTCGACCATGCATATGACGAACACTGGAAGAGTTGCCGTCGCCGGGGAGATTGGGTCGAGCCTCTTGAAGTGATCGCCGGACGTAATGCGCATGCGCAGACGCTAGGTTTCTGTGGATATCTGTGCGGGTTGCAAGGGCAGCACCCGATAGGATGGCCGGGAGCGGAAAAGCGAGGTGAAGCCTACAGTTCTGTTAGCACAGAGACGAGAACTGGGCTTGATGGTGCCAGCCAGAAAAGAAGGAGCCGGCTGCCGCTTCCACCCAAGGCAGCTTTACGCGCACATCCCGCTGAGCTTGCATGCCAGCGGCAACGTGCTGGATGGGCGAGGGCGGGAAAGGGGACCTCCAGTACGAGCACGTCGTTTGCCTGGGTGGATTTCCGGGGGGTGATAGGACAGGCATTGCGGAGGGCGCACGCGTGTTTAGTACTTAGTGCCGGACCCTGGTCAAGTCGTAATTTTTATTGCGGAGACTAAACGCGATCGTGGCACGAATCCAGCAAGCAATGGAGAAAAAGTAGACACAGATTGGCAGAGGCATACTTAGTTGTATCCCTGAGAGGACAAGGGCATTTATCAAGGAGTGGCTCCATGGGATGCTTGCCTCTTGCAGCGATCGTCGCATTACGTACGTAACAGTATGGCTTGTTTGCGGGCACCGGCGCACTTGCACAGCGCAGGGCCATATTCGGTGAGAGCATCATTCAATCGCCCTGCTCTTCGACAAGGAAGAGTACCACGATCGGGATCTACATCTATAAGCAGGCGGATCACCGCAGCAGCTGGTGAGTTGCGCGAGTCGTGAATCTCGGAACCCAACTACTGTACCATTACGACCGTAAGTGCATCGATTTTCGAATTTTCTCGTATTTTTTTTTCCACTTGCGACTGCTGAGCATCTGCGCGAGTCTCCTAATTACTGAAGAGAGATGAAATGGGCAGTTTAAGAGATTGTGGTTGAAACCCACGCAGCGTACCATTTGGCTCAACGCGTGCCTGGCCATCTCCCGATGTTCGCCAGGGTCCTCGCTAGCAAAGACAAATTTTGCGGTGGGCGTTGCAGTGGGGTGCACCCTGACGAACAAATTGCTGGAAGAGTTGCCGTCGCCTGGAAGGATTGAGTAGGATTGAGTAGAGCCGCAACTCGGAAGCAGTGCTAATTTACTTCCCCTTTGCAGTGATCGTCGCATCATGGCTTGTTTGCGGGCACCGGCGCACTTGAACAGCGCAGGACTGGAGATCCGCCTCACGCAGGACAAGGGGCGGGGCGTGTTCGGTGAGAGCATTATTTAATTCAATCAAGAGGGAACTGACAAGAAGCAGCGACGAGGCACATCCCAGTCGAGACGGTGATCGAGATCAGCCCGGCCCTGCTCTTCGACAAGCAAGTCTACCACGATCACGCCCGCCACACCATCCTCGACGACTACACCTTCAGGTGGCCCGACGGCGGGCAGGCGCTCGCGCTCGGCCTCGGCTCGCTGTTCAACCACGCCGACACCCCGAACGTCGCGTTCGCCGTCGACACCCCGACGCACTCGATCCGGTTCACGGTCATGCGCCACGTCGAGCCCGGCGACGAGCTCACCATTTTCTACGGCAACACCCTCTGGTTCGACCCCGGCCCGCGCGCCCCAGAGCTGCACATGCGAGCTGCCAGTGAGGACGACGAGTGGGGCGGCCTGAAAGCCATCGCCGCTGCCCTGGGAGACGACGCGGCAGACGACGAGGACGAGGACGAGATCGTGCCCGAATCTCAGCTGCCGTTCACGCGCCTCGCTATCGCCCCGCCCGATGCCGAGGACGAGTCCGCGCGCCCCGCGTGGGTCGTGGACGTCCCGCACCCGACGCACATCGCGCCGCTCCTCCGCTGGGTCCGCGCGCGCGGCCTCGACACGCCCGACCTCGCCCACCTCAAGCGCATCCGCAAGCGCGCGGGCGCCACCACGCTCCTGATATCACTCTGCGCTCCCGTCGACAGCCCCGATCTCGCTCTGAATGGCGATGCCGGCGATCTCCCCGATCTCACCTCCTTCGCCCCGCCCCCCGACCTCCCGCCGCTCGGCGCGCCGTACACGCTCCCCGTCCCCCTGGGCCCCGCGCGCACCCCCGCGTCGCTCGCGGCCAAGGCCGCGCTGTGGCCGACGGTCTACGCCCCGCCCCGCGCGCCCCTCCCCGGCGAGGACGACGCGGGCGAGGAGTGGACACGAGGGAGGGTGCGTTGGGCGGAGCGGGCGATGCGGTGCGCGGTGCGGGCAGCAGATGAGGGGCGGCGGAGGGGGGAGGTGCCGGTGGGCGTGTGTGTGCCGAGGCCGTATGAGGCTGGGGCACGTAAAGCAGGCAGAGGAGGGAAGTAGGGAGGGGGGGTGGGTGAGCGCGCACGACACGCGCGTGTCCGCCCAGCACCCGCTGCGGCACGCCGTGCTCAACGCCGTCCGCGCCATGGCTGACCAGCACGCCGCTGACGCTGTGTCTCTTCCTGCTGCTGCCTCCCCATCAACCTCCACCTCCCTTGCAAACACCAGCATAAACGGGGACGTACCCGCCATCCCCACCGACGCTACAGAGGACGCCACTCCCGCACCCGCCACGCTGCCC
This sequence comes from Athelia psychrophila, assembly GCA_001630335.1. Taxonomy (NCBI): domain Eukaryota; kingdom Fungi; phylum Basidiomycota; class Agaricomycetes; order Atheliales; family Atheliaceae; genus Athelia; species Athelia psychrophila. Next base: position 215,440 of record KV417489.1, on the reverse strand, counting down.
CCCTCGCGCGGCTACCTCCTCACCGCGCACACCCTCTTCACGACGCACGAGCCATGCGTCATGTGCGCGATGGCGCTCCTCCACTCGCGCGTGCGCCAGGTGTTCTACCTCCGCGCCCTTCCATCCACCGGCGGTCTGGGCGGCGGGGGCGGCGGAGCGGGCGGGGCGGTATGCGTGCCGGGGCTGCGGGGGGTGAACCACCGGTTTGGGGTGGGTGTGTGGAGGGCGGCGGCGGCGGAGGAAGGGGAGGGGCTGGAGGTCGGGGAGGATGTGGATGCGTAGCGAAGCTGAATTTATTCATATGCGGGGTGGGCGGCTCATACACGACCAGGGTTCTATTCGGGCGGGAAGGAAAGAACGTTCGTTAATATGCATGCCTACTATTGCACCGGTGTGTGGATACAACACAGCACACTGATTGTATGCGTTTGTTTATCCAGT
>KV417489.1:31490-212517 GCA_001630335.1 Athelia psychrophila | reverse complement strand
ACGGCAGAGTTCGTGCGACCGGATGGGAAAGCGGAAATAGGTAAAACTTTGTGAGGATACGTGACAAGGCTGACTGAAACGAGCCCAGCTCAAGTACGGGACGGCGTTCAACGATAATGATCCTTTCTAGTCACGGTATAAGCTGGCCAAGGCTCTAGGCTAAAGTCGAATGTCACTCGTTCACAAACCACGAAATGCTGTGGTACCCGCGCAAATGACTTGTACCTGATCGCGTGAACGCATTATTGCTCTGCGACGTTCGCGCAGAGTCGGCAATGTGTGAACTCAACAACTTAAAAGACTACGGTAGAACCCGAGTTGTATAACCTAAGACCACTTCAAAGTTTTGATAAGACCTCAACCAAACCGAGTAAAGAGGTAAACTAACGAATATTTAAACATCGGAATACATTTCTGCTGGTGTAGTGGTCTTGGTAATAAAAGTGGGGATTTGAGGTTAACCTGTAACTATAGGATAGGAGACTGGATTGTAAGGCCTCTCAAAGGGACCCTTTACAAAACTTGGTAGGTTAGTGCAAGTTCGGTCACTAGTCGGTTACTACAACTAGTTGGTTAGTAACTCGAACCGAAGGAGTGTACAAGGCTGAAAAGATCCCAGAGTTCTGGTGTCGGTTAGTCCTCATTCCTTGTAATATCTTACTTTACCTTCCAACATGAACGAAGCGTTTCGTCGGTTAGTCTTCATTCCTTGTAACATCTTACTTTGTCTTTCAGCACGGACGAAGCGTTTCGTCGGTTAGTCTTCTTTCCTTGTAACATCTTACTTTGTCTTTCATCACGGACGAAGCGTTTCGTTGGTTAGTCTTCTTTCCTTGTAAGATTTTACTCCTAATCTTATCATGTATTGTTTACTCTGATACTCGCTGTCTCTCTAAGTATTTTATCCTGTAGATCTTATCATATATTCTGGAATCGATAACTCGCTGGTCTCTCTAGAGTAGAGGGGGGGGTGTCTAGTGTAGGGGGAAAGAGAGTGGGGGAGTGTTGAATGATGGAGAGATTTAACAAGATGGTCGTTCAGTAAATGAACAGAACAACGAAGATAAAATATTATGGTCACAAAATCATCAGTTTAACTAACGAGAAAGGAACCTTTTGGTGCACACACGCGATATTCGGCAATCATCGAAGCAAGTATTGTAACAAGCACGGAGTGCGTCTGTATGGATCCAAGACTATCGGGCTCACGATCGGAAACATGGACCACTAACGTCTTCTCAATAACGTAGTTCATGGGGCGATATCCTATGTCACTAGCAAACAGGTTCAGTCACTGAATCTAGGAAACTAAGGAAAGCAATAGAGTGTCCCTCTAAAGCGTAAAAACAAAAAGTGCAACGGGTCACAAAAAGTGTCTGGGCTAAGTGCAAAACGGTAGCAGAATGTGGTGTAGTAACCACTGGAAAATCGAATCGTCCGATCCGAACTAAGGGAACGGTATATATTCAAGGGCCTTTGGTCAAGTGTATGAATGTCAAAGAAAAAAATGCAAGAGAGATTGTAAAGAGGGGTGGTGGCAAGTTAAGACGAATAGTTTCAAAACCAATGGATCACAAGCGAGACGTTTTGCCCATGGTCATGGAAACCTTAAGTGAAATCTGGAAACTTTCAGTCAAAATCGTAGTTGACAAGGATGGTCTAAAAGGCAGGAGTTCGCAAAGTATGGCTTTCAGCAGCGAACTGTGTCGTATGATGATGAAGTGTAGTCTTGGGTTAGGTAGTGTGAGTGATTTTAACTTAGAGCGATGTGGGCTTGTTTGATCCCTTCGGGCAACCATTAACAGACTTGGCCGCTGAGATCCCATTATTAGGGAAGATGGTGGCATGTGGCACAGGCTCCAAAACTGAGGGATAGTGGGAACCAAACTTGAGGGTTGTGGGGACTGTGAAAGGAACGCGAGATGTAGAGTCAGGCTACAAAAGGCCTCCACTGGCTGTAAAACATTTTGGCGAAAGGTTAGGAGCTTGCTGAGACGGCTGAGTACTGGTGAGGTTGTGAGCACTCGGATGCTCACTGGATAGCCCGAGAGCATTTGGGGAGCTTGGATAAAAAGCAGTGGATAGATTAGTATGTGATATTGTGGGGTAAAAAAAATCGGAGTGATTGAGGATGAATCGAGGACGAGAGGTAGATTTGGCGCGGGTGATACACCGGAAGTGACTAGCCCGCGTCAAGTTGCAGCGACCTGCTTGTCGTCTTGTCTGGCTCTCTTGGTGCTTTCTATGTGTTACCAGTACACTAAGGGGGTATATATACACCTATAAATGAGTATTTTACGCATGGACTGTCATAGCAAGTGGTGAAACGAGGAGATGAAGCAACAACACGACACGATTATTGGTGCACACGTGACTTGCTTACATCAGTGTTTTGGGACGCCAACGAAATGCCGAGCTTACCAACAGACTACAGACGAGGTATGAGTCAGTTGCAGTATGTCTAGGAGAGACTAGCAAGTGGCCCTCCGCGAGCGAGGCTCGTGCCAATGATGATGAGTTATACCACGAATGATACATTAATTGGGATATTTGACTAATACAGAGCACAACTATACAAGCATTACATACAACAGAACGTATTGGCTTGAGACACGAGGTGATTTGAGCAAGAACAGTAAGATAATTGTGTCGAGCGAGCGATTTGCCATCGATTGTGGCGCAAATCGACGAATTTCCCAATTGGGTTGACACACCGTTTGGCGCGGCATTGCCAGTCCCCATAATTATGCCCATAATCGCGGCCATAATCGCGACTTAATCCTTACTGTGAAAACCCCTATTAATCATGTGTACAGGCAACATTGCCTAATTGGGTGTGCAGTTCGCTCTTTGCACAACATGGTCACTTTTTGTACAGGCTCACACAATCATCATAGATCATAATTATTTGTGTAGAAGTTGTATAAAATCAGTATGCAATGAGGACTGTCTGGCTCAAATTACAAAATGATGTCGCATCCGCTCAAACGGGCTTCCCTGGAGCTCATATCTCAAGATTGAAGACCACAACAAAAATTCCGTCCAGACAATTCAACTTATTGCATAGCAAAACCTATATTCCGATACCTAATTTGATTCAAAGTGTCGCAGGTCCTAGTTAGGCGAGCAACATGTATATAGCTAATAAATTAGTTAGGAGCTGATATGGCAGGCCCTTGAGGGAGCAAATGTACTAGCATAAAATATACAAAATCTGGAAGAGCTATATAATCAAACGTCCAGGTCATTGTGTGAGCATATGGCCAGGAGAGACACAACAATACGGAGCCCCAAATGTGGCGCAGATCGTTGAATTTTTTTTTTCAGAACAGTCATCCTACACAACTTTGCTCACCTAACTAGTTACTAACACCGGCCCACCTTTTGACAGAACTTTGGTCTTCGATCAAATACTGTGTCCTTGTCCAATATTTCCCAATATTTTGCTCCCGGAGCTCCGTGGATGGAAGGGGAAACATTGAATGCACATGAGCATGAATTTTTTGTATTTTATTCTTCGCAGTGTAAGTTTCCCGAGCCTAGTGGACCACCATTTGACAACATGTGGTGTGGCCCAAGGCATCCTCCCGCATCCATTCGTCTGCTTTCTACATGCCATAAATCATTGCCGGCTTGTGTTTTATTGTATCATATGACTTTAAGATTAGGCTTGAATATTTATTTCACCAATGGTTTCAAATTGGGTGTCTCCGAATGAGATTGACCCAAGATTCACCAAAGTCTCATCATTTTACCCTCTACCTACGCTCTATGTACTCTAAAAGATGTATCAAAATTCGTAAAAAATTCACTCCCATGCTCCTCGTATATTTAGCTTTCTGTGAAAAAAAGATTGAGGTCATTGAGCCTTGATTTGAGCTCACAGGAGCGGATTGTCAAAAGGTGGTCCTCTGTCAAAAGGTGGGCCGCTGGTAGTAGGGCCCACGACACTTTGAATCAAAGTAGGTATCGGAATATAGGTTTCTCTATGCAATAAATCGAATTGCCCAGACGGAATCTTTGTTGTGGTCTTCAATCTTGAGATACGAGCCCCGGGGAGGCCAGTTTGAGTGCATGAGAAGTTATTTTAGAATTTGAGCTGAACAATTTTCATTGCATACTACTGTACTCTTCCGACCGTAGGTTCACGGGATGTGACATGTGATGGCGTGAACTTACCTGGGTGTAGGTTCACTCAAGGATGCTGTGTGTGACACACACCTGATATGTTCACACCTGTCTGAGCCCTATAATTCACGGTCCCCCAGGGGAAATTTTTAATATACATATTCATTGCCTCCTTGTGCCTCATTCACCAGGAACTACACGCTAGCGCCATTCGTCGCCAGCTTACCCTGTCAACCGAGCTGAAATTTGACTGTGGCACTTCTGTCAGTGCTGTGGCGTACCTGGATGACTGTGCTTTTCGCCAGCTAAGGAGTCTTGACTGTCTTGTATGGCCTGAAAATTTCTTCTGGGTCGCCCTGTAACCACTGTCCACATCTCGGGCCAGGACAGGAAAATTTCCTAGCCAAATCAAGCATCCAAGTGCCTTGAAATGAATATTTTAGTGGTATAAAAGCACTGTGTGCTGGCGAGTGATTTGTACCACCAAAACTATTGATCTCATCATTTCTCAATCATTATCAGTAGAATTTTTTTGTGTTTTTACCACTTTCCGTGACACATATCTACTGACTAGTTCATTCCTCTGTGTGACACGTGATTGGGTACCTCAACGGTTCAGTTCACGGTCGTCCGTGATCCGTGACTGAACCTACGGTCGGAAGAGTACAGTAACCCTGAACAACTTTCGTGTGCGAGCCGGTATAAAAAGTGACCATCGAACGCGATGATTTGGCGCGCGCCACATGCACGCCGAATTAGGCAGAGTCGCCTGTCCTCATTAATCTGATCTAACCACCTTTGCCATGTCATGCCACTCGGACATTCACAATCTTGGATCTCCGCGACCTTCCCTGTATCAGTCTTCAGGGCACTCTAAGCCCGAGGGAAATGAATGCATGCAGTGAGTGTAATTAATATGTCTTGCTATAGTTAGACCATCTTCTAGCACTCCACAGATCGCGCATCTCGCAGCATCTCGTCCACGACTGTCAGGCATCCTCCGAGTCTTGACCGTGACTAGCGCAGGCTGCCGTCTATTCTATCAATCACACTTCTTCACTCGCGGTCGTCTGTGAAGAGGATTGTGCTTTCTCAACATTAGGCTGAAGCATTCACTACATCTCTTTTGGGGGTTTCGCTATCGCGTGCTTGCCCAGGTTATTGACTCGAGTTTTTCTCGAGCTCATTCCAAGTATTCGCTTGTTGACTACCGGAACCAGCGTCGCTCACACTCAGCCTGCAGCGCGTCACCTGTCCGCCTGAAAAAAAACCTTCACCGGCCCTTGCATCGGATATCAACACGTCTGTGACTCCCACGCGACAAAGCCTTGCTCATGTGATGTAATATCATATAATGAAAATCGCACATCCTCGCGCTTTCAGCGCGAATCAGAGTGGCTCGCATTCATCATGAACAGGATCAAAGGGGCGAAATGATACCTATGGAGATTCTGAATGGAGTCCTGCGCAACATCCCTTCATTTCGCACCAATCTTTTCAAGGCTAGCATCCTTCCGCTTGCAGTATCAATCAGAGCTGGTAGAATACGTCAACGGACTTAAACGAAGAACATGTCCCCTGCCTGCTTTTGCTAATTGCATAACACGAGGTCGCAAAACTCGAAGTTAAAAGGTACATAACGCTCACTTACTCCATGAACAGACATTTTCTGACCCGGTCCTCACATCGGATGCCTTTCGCAGTACTCCTCGTCTCCTTGACCCTTCTGCAGGGCTGCATCGCGCCCGCCGTATCCGATGTCATTGCGAATGCTGCTCCGCCGTTGCTCGAAGCTACGAGGTCCCTCACTTCATCCGGCTCAACCTCCGACGTCTGCAATAATCTGAACAACTGCAGGAGCTTGGCCAGCATCATCGTCAGCTGCCTCACTACCATCTCCGCGTGCATCTTGGTGGCAGTTCATCCCGATATCCCGGCACTCATGCGGAGAGAGTATGACACTTTTTTTAGTGAGCTGCTAGCGAGTTGGGTCGAGGCAATCAAGGTTGTTGGTACATCACTGTTGGTGCCGGAGTGGGTTCTAGCGTTGGCCGTGCGGCAATACTTGCAGGCGCGGCATTGCGCGGGTATACTAGAACAGGCAAGGGTTAAAGCAGCTGTTGAAGCAGCTGATAAAGCGATTACTCAAAGCAATCGGAACAGGACACAAGAGGGGCACAGGACAAGATCTTCTTCGAGCGATCGAGAAAGGCATCATGCTCCTGGAATCAGTCTGGAGGAACAGTCTGCGCCTCACGACAATTCCAGCAGCAGGGATAGCGCTGGTAGCGTGAGGCAGGTCGGAATAGGCCAGCCATATAACGAGCGAGCAAGCATTATTCTTCGTCAATCACGTGAGAGGAGTACGACGGTGGCACCAGAGTCAGCGCACCAACTCGACTATCTACGTAAGTCGTTTGCCGTCGATGTGTGAAGTTACTCAAGCTACATACATCAGGGCAATTAGAGTTTGAATTGCGAAGGACCGGTCGATGTAAGTTAAAATTAAACAATTGCCATTCACTTCGCTTATAATTCGCAGCATGGACGATGACTCACGCTTTCTTCATTAACATGGGTGGTTTTCTTTCCTATCGCGCCGGAGAACCAATGTGCCCGCTTGCGTATGATGATGTCCTAGAACTCGTCGAATCGCGTTCGCTTGTCCCACCAACATTAGACGAGCTAAGAGACAAGAGCAAGGGCGACGACCTCTCCAAAACCATAGCCATCCTCCAAACACTTTGGTTCGTTGCCCAGTGCATCGCACGTCGCGTCGAGAATCTCGCGATCACGAACCTCGAGATCATGACATTGGCCTATACCGCGATCACGGTGGCGATGTACGCCGCTTGGTGGGACAAGCCCCTGAGCGTGCGCTATCCTATCAGAGTCCTGGTCCAAGGAGGCAAGGAGGCAGCCTTAGCCAAGGGCACGCCAGCCTTCGAGCGGTCTGGCCCTGGCATCATTGACTACGTCAGACGCAATGAGCATAGGCTGGCGATTTTACTAAGCGGCGAGGCAATATTTTTGTCTGGCATTATCGGACTGGCTCTCGCAACGGTATTTGGCGCTGTCCACTGCGCCGCGTGGTCCTTCGCTTTCCCTTCGCTCGCGGAGCAGCGGGTCTGGCGGGTCTGCGCAACTGCCATTGTCGCCATCCCACTGGCACTGACTGTGGTGTTGGTGGTGTTCATGGTGTTCAATCCAGCGGACCCGCCCACTTCTTTCCATCCGGACCCACCCATTACAGAGAAAAGTGCCCACAGTGCATTCACGTATCACATTCCACTCATATGCATGCCCTTGTGCGCACTGCTGTACATCCCCGCTCGCATCTTCCTCCTAGTCATATCTTTCAGCACTCTCCGCCACTTGCCACTCTCAGCCTATCAGACGATACAGTGGACCACATTTATTCCCCACATTTAGCTTCGAGGCCTTCACACATCCATCTATGATACTATGCTATGTGTGCTACTTACTTTCCACCTTGTCCGAATCCAGCGTGTTCCAAACTTGAACCTTCACCGCATCATGTAGCCTTTACCGCATCCCATACTACTTCGTCTCGTTACTATACTCTATCTACAGACCGCATATATCATCTGGTTATCGCGATTCCAGAGAATGCTCTAGCCTGAGGCTTGGCACCTTTATGCTGTTCCTCCGCTCCCAATGCCGTTCGCTCGCTCCCTCTATGCCCAACTCACTCTAGATCTTATATATTCTTCAAGTTCAACATTGTCCTCTGAGGCCTATGTGTACTAATATCATAATACTACCCCTGAACTGACACAAATCGCGTCGTGATTATTAATATGGCCCGAGTCCAGGGGGCTCTGTAATTGTGATATATCACTATGTTTGTGATAGCATCATGGGCATCCCAGGTGGCTGGTCAGCACCGGGGGCTGCACCTTTTGGGAATGGGATCCCGATGGCTGCCTTGGCTGGCTCGAAACTTGAAATGACCGTTCCCAATAGGGCAGGTGGTACAAAAGCTATGCTGGTTTTGTGCAGGGCTTCCCTGGGTGGCCTCAAATCGAAAATGATGATTCCGTATGCGGTGCATCGTGAAAACGTGAAGGAGGTATGATAAGAGTCATAAGACATCACCAGTCGGCCGCTTAAGTTGCATGGCGAGCAGTCGATGAGTTACTGAACTGCTCAGCCCTATGGAAGCCGAAAATGGCAGATTTCCACTCCAAGTGGGGGTTCAGCCAGGACTGGGTAACACCCGAGGGCATCATGTTCGCAATGCGGTCGGATGGATCCGAGTTTGTGCCGAGTAACGAGCACAACTTACACAAGCAGCATCTCTACGACCCAGCCCGATCTTTTCTCGATGGAGTGAACATGTCTTGTACTGTTTGGCTTGTTTGTAATCTCGTCAACCACCAATCTTGTGCCGTGCAATGTGCGTGTGTCGATCTGTAGCTACAGCAGATTTTGTGCAGATGTAGCAAAACATTTAGACTGGGCTCGATCTATATTGTCTGGGGTGGCAACAGAGCAGCATAAATATTTAAATTCTTAGAGTACTAGATGCTCACAGCAGTTTGGCGGTCTTGCCTGAGACTGTCACACGCCGTCATGTAACCATTCAAATGTCAGCATCAGCACGATTTGCGACACCCGAGGTCAACTCTGGATCCACCAAAGCTGCATCTAGATTGATTCTAGATTCTGTACATACAGCAAGCACCACCGCACATCCCACCCACGCCTGGGGCCTGACCGCCTAATACCTGATGCCTATCGCCGGTCCCCATCATAGACCAACCCCGCCAGCCCATAGCGCACCACGAACCCCAGCACGCTCCCCGCGACCTGCACGGCGAGGACGACGCGCACGAGCGTCGGCTCGCGCAGCGGCCCGAGGCGCAGGAGGAGCACGTTGAGCAGGGTGAGGTTCGTCATCGTCGTGTGCGCGCCCAGCGCTGGTTCCAATTTGCTCTTTGCTCCCTTTGTGGGTGTGGGTGTGGAGGCGGCGGAGGCGGGGACGTGCGTGAGCTGCGTCAGCCCGAGTTTGGCGAGGAGCGCGATGACGAGCGGGGGCGGCCCCTTGAGGACGGCGACGCTCGGGTACAGCAGGCCCTCGTCGGCCTCGAACCGGGGCACGCGGTGCCGCGGACAGGGCACGAGCCCGAAGAGCTGCGGGGTTGATAGGGCAAAGTTGAACAGCTGCGGGATGAAGAAGAGGAGCAGGGTCTTGGTAAAGTGCGCGTGGATGCCGACGACGGCGAAGGCCATGCCTGTGAGGTAGCAGAGGGTGTCGCCGGGGAAGACGCGCGCTGGGTACCTGGGGCGAAGAGAAGTGTTAGCCGCGATCTACTGGTGAGAAGAGGGGAGAGGGGAGGAGAGGCTCACCAATTGTGGTACAGGAACCCGATTATCACGCCGACGAGCGGCAGCATGAAATACAAACTGAACAGGTGCCGCCCCACGAGCATCTCGCTCCCGTGGCTCATCCCGCCCGCGCCGCCGCCCACCGCCACCGTGCTCTCCAGCCCCAGCAGATGCAGCGGGAGCGTGAAGCCGAACGGCCACGGCAGATACAGCAGGTCGTTCAGTATGACGCTGAGGGCGATGATGAGCGCCTGGCCGGCTTCGACGCCGTTGCAGCCCGCCAAGATGTTGATGCTGTTAGTAGTGAACGTCGACAGCAGAGCCATCCAGACGTAGTATAGCGGCCCGAGCTCGAGGAGGGGCGGGAGGAACCCGCGCAGGGGCAAGGGCACGGCGATGGCGGTCGCGCCGTGGGAGGCGTGGTAGACCATGAGGAGGGGTATCGAGGCGAGGAGAGGGATGGGCAGTTTGTGGCGCCAGCGGATGTCGAAGAGGTCGTCGAGGAAGCCGAGCATTGTGGCGAGGAGCAGGGAGAGGAGGGAGGAGAGGTACAGCGCGAGCTGTGGCAGCTGTTAGCGCGCGTAGATTAGTGGGTGAAAGGAGACTTACCTGCGAGTTGAGGATGTCGTCCCGGCCGTCAGCGATGGCATTCGAGAATGGGAACGGGATGAAGACGATGAGCAGGAGGATGTAGATCCCTGCGCATACTAAGCCCAAGCTTTCCGGTCTGCGTGCCGTTAGCATACGTCGCACACAGAAGACACGGGACTCACATAGGCGCACCATCGACCTTGAGGAGGTCACGGCCTTTCAGATTCGCGGCGAGAAGGGTGGGTGCCAGGGCAGGGATGAGCCAGAGGGCGGCGAGGAGGGCGAATACAGCGAATCCGGCTGAGGTGTACAGCGCTGGCAGCGGCGGGGGAGGGGCTACAAGAGGCCTTACGACGAGCCATGCTGCGACGGGGAGGAGGGCGGCGAGGAGTAGCGAGGGTAGCGGGCGCGGTGGTGGCATCGAGGGAGTTGACACGTCGATCGCAGCGAGCGCTACTCGAAGTGATCGCCCAGTACCGGGGGCTTTAACAATCTCATCCTTCCCTCGTACATAGGCTGCCAATGCGCACTGGTGTTGGCCCTATAAGCCTTGCTGACATCCTATCTCGACTCATGCATTTATCACACCCTAAAACCTCTTGACAGGACGCGGTCGTTACACTTAGCGCGCAATAACTCAGACATGTCCGTTTAAAGCCGTCCAACGACACATGCCGTGTGCGCGAGGCTTTACTCCTTGCAAACCACATCTTCCACTCTGATAGCCAACGATGCCCAACTCGATGGATGATTTGGAAAAGTTCTTCGGTGCAATCTGGGATAAATTCCGTAGGAAGGAAAGGCTCAGGTAACGTTGCTATAACATTGCTTGCATCGATATAACTGACCTTGTACTATATGGCGCCTTCAGCGTTCAAAAACCGCCATGGCCATCGTGGGATTTGGATCCAAAGTTCTTCCAAGCGATGTCGCAATGGACCATGGACAACCCCGAATCGTCGCTTGATAGGGTGTTGGACAATGTCTGTACCGCGCTCGAGAAGAGCGACAGCGTGATGCAATTCATCCCGGACAGCCCATTTCCAGCTCGCAGTCTCGTTACAGCATTGGTATACTTGCTGAGACTTGGGATAGTGAGTTTCTCGACCATCTGGATCTGGTCGACGGGGGACTGATCCACGAAAATGTAGAACATATCAACCGCGAAATCGCATGTGCAAGAGTTCGCCAAAGAGGTCGTGCATTGGATTAGCCAGCTACAGACAGCTTCCATAACAAGTAAAAGGGCCCGTTTTTCTCGTGCCACAAGGAAAAATTTGTCTCAGTGTGTGTATGTAAAGTTTCATTTATATATCGAACTTTCTAACAGATTTGGGTGGAACTGTTCAGCGTTCTGATCAACGAAATCTGTACATGGGCGACTGCGAGATTAGTACGTGACCTCCTTGGAAAGGATCGGAATGAAAAGTACTGAAACCAATGTCAGAACGATGGGCGGTGGTCAGGTATCAAGCATGGCCTTGCCATAGACAAAGAAGTTGAAGATTTCAAGATTCGGATTGCGAGTGCTCGGGCTCTATTTCTAGTACGCCAGGCGCTATCTTGGCAGTCGCTCTTTCTCTAACATTTACTAGGATCTCTCATGTATTGAGGTGGCCAAGGGAATAGACGCGATACTCGATGAGATCGAAATGGTTCGACAGCATCAGGAGGATCAACTTGTGAGTCCCCATATAAAACACATCTACATAATGCGTACTGAAATATACATCTGCCAGCAAGGTATCCACGATAAGCTAGATGCACAAGAGCAAGCCAGAGCACGGAAGGAGTATCTGCAAAAAATGCTCCAAACCGTTTCAAACCCCACGTACAGCCATCAGGGCAAGAAGCCCTGCGACGCAGGGACCCGAGTCGAGGTCCTCGCTGAGATCGAGAAATGGAAAAATGACAGATCTAAAAACAGTCAAGGCTTTCTATGGCTCACGGGGGAGCCAGGCGCGGGTAAATCTGCCATCACAGCTACGATTGCCCGAGACTGCAAAGACGATGGGACCCTATGGGCCCAGTTCTTTATCAACCGCAACAATGCCGAGACCACCGATCCAAAGCTGTACTTTCCATCGATTGCTCGTCAATTCATCGACCACTCCTCGCATTCAGATGTTGAGATCGCAATTGTGGCAGCTCTCAAAAGTCGGCCATCGCTCTTGGATAATATCTCCATTGAACAGGTGTCCCAACTGTTCTTAGTTGCTCTCAAGATCGCGTGCGATTCGGACAGGGAGCGACCTGTGGTTGTTGTTGTTGATGGTCTAGACGAGACCGATCAATCGAAACTAGCAGATACCGCCCAAATACTCTCCCAGATATTCAACAGCCTTACAAGTTGCAATGCCAAAATACTCATTTCTAGTCGCACGGACGATGAAATCCGAAGGCCATTTGCAAAAATGATGGATCCTCGGCATGTCAAACACATACATCTTGATACGAATGCACCTTCCTCCATCCGCGACGTCTCCGCCTATATCATAAAGCGCATCAGTCAAATAGTTGAGGAGAACGACCTCAACTGGAACACATGGCCCGGGGAGATACGCATGAAGGCCCTGTGCCACCGCGCGTCTGGCCTTTTCATTTGGGCGGTGACAGTGGTCAAATTCTTTCAAGACCAGATTCGCATCCTTGGAAAGGAATGTTTGAACGATCTCCTTGACGCAGTCAGTGTCAAAGGTATGGGCGACATCAACAATCTATACTGGACAATCCTCCAGCTCGCATACAAAAGTTGTGACGATGATTGGCGTTTCGAGACATTCCGCAGGATTGTTGGATGCGTCACCGCTTTAAAGGAACCCTTGACTATTGCGGCGATAGCTGAACTTCTCGATTTGCGCCGAGATCCTTTCAGCGATCCTGTGGATATTGTGGTATTTTTCCGCCAAACGAGAACCGTCCTAGTTGCAGGGGCTGATGCAATCGATGACCAAACCGTTCCCCGCCTCCATAGGTCCTTCTTCGAGTTCATTACCAGCGACCGTGCCGAAAAAAAGTTCCGCGTTGATCTTCGTTTCTCGAACGGCGAACTCGCGTTACAGAGCATTCGACAACTCACAAAAATCAGTAATCCGCGGGAAAATTCGAGAACTCCCGAACTGCGATACGCTATACAGTTTTGGGGATTACACCTTTCCCAGCGGGGGGATATCCCTTCGGGTGTGTGCATAATAGGAAATCTTGCCCGGCTTCAAGTTGGTCACACCAGCTGCAAAACCGCATTGGAGACTCGGCTACGCTCGCTGACTTGGCCTCGATGTAACCCTATGGGTCTTTCAGTCCCGTTGAAAAGAGAGGAGGTCCAATTATTTCACTCCGAGGGCCAGTTATCGCAATGGTGTGACAAGCCAAAATCTGCCAGATGCAATGGTTATGTGACTTCAGCCTGCATCTCATCATATGCTATCCTGACCGCCTGCTATAATGACAACACCATCTACTTTTGGGATCCCAGCACTTTGTTGCGGCTTGAGGGGATTCACCTCGCCGGTGGCCGTGATGTCGAGGGTTTTTCTTTCATTGCTATATCATTGGACGAAAAACGAGTTGCCGCTGTGTGCACAAACGGTGCCGTCTGCTTATGGGATTTTCAGACCCGCCAACTCGTCTGTCCAACGATGGAGAGCGGCATCCCAGGCTTCAACACGTCGCTGTCCCTCTCATTCTCGTCAGACAGTCAGTGCCTTACGCTTGCATGCATAGAAGGGCCCACCTCCGTCTGGGATGCATTTGATGGGTCACCGGTTGGGAGCAATCTAGGGCTACATGAACAACTCGACCTTCTAATCGCACACTCCCCATTGTTTGATCTCGAGAATGGATGGAGTACACCCGTCGCTACCCTACAGTCCAGTCAATTTGGCACCCCAGGCCAGCATTATGAGCAAATGCAGTGGATTCCGTCTAACAATCCCGATGGTGGCCTTTGGGCTTACATGGATAATAGGCTTATTTGCGGCAGCGGCACTGGCTTTGTGACCATCATTGAAGAGTCATCGCACTTTGAGCGCACCCATAACTTTTTCACGTAGACTAAGAACCCATCGGTCCATATACTTCTGCGAAATAGCCGATACAACACTTGTAATATGATGCCCGAATAACAAGACGGACGTGCTTACAATTGTTCACAATTATGCCCATTTGTTCACAAATGGTCACATTTGGCGATTCCGCCAATTGTTGTCAGTTAAGCAAGCCCTGCGGTGCATGTCAGTAATTCTCGTCAAATGGCAGCCAAATGTCAACATTTAAGGTTGATTTAGATGCATCGTATCCGCCTAATGCTCAGTTCAAGCCCATCATTAAATTTTGAAGTCAAAATCAATATATTCGAGAGAGAGCAGTACAAAAGTCTAACTATGGTGCATTTTATCTATGGTAGTGTATTAGCATGACCTCCCGCCTGTACGTCAACCAAATACACAGAATACTGCTACTGTTCAGACTATTAGCAACAATGCAATGCAGTAAGTAAAATCACACACCACGTAATGCAAGCAAGAGCCGCGGTAAGGACTGAGCAGCATATGTGTCAGGGGTACTGCTGGTCTGCTGCACAGTCAGTGACTGTAGAAGATGGGTCAGGGTTGTGAGCTTAAGCATGAAATGAGGTCCTACCTGTATGAATTCCTTGTGCTGCCTCGGTGGGTTTGACAGGGGGGATATGCACAGGTGTTAGCGGGCGTGGCTATGATGTGGTGAGTCACTCGATGGCGCTGTCAAGTTAGCCTGGCATGGTGTCGTCGCCGGATTTTGCGTATTGTAGGGCGGACCAATACATGGGCGTGCAGCAAGGAAGAGGCAAAGGCAGGCATAGATTGGTACATGCGTAGTTGTATCCCAGACGTGGCACTATGTGGAGTTAGCAAGTAGTTGCTCCTGTGAGTTGACCTTTTGTGATTGGCAGTGCCTCCGATTGCTTGAACCTCTTGCAGCTATCGTAAGCGTCATTATCTTGCTGGTGAGATTCAGTGGCATTGCTTTATTTGTTCGCGAATCTCAATGTACCGGTGTAACATCTTGGATAGTGCATGACCCCTTGATTTGTCCGTCCATCACACATTCCAAGGAGGAAATCGGGGACGCCCTCGTCTGCGGTGAGAGGATTATGATCGACCGGATGAAGCTTCAATCCAGCGGGGACTGACGAAGGTGGCAGCGACGAGGCACATCGACGGTGCATGCGGTGATCGCGATCGTCTCGGCGCTGCTGTTCGATTTGCAAGTTTTCCACGATTACGGCCTCCGGGTCATTCTCGGTCGACTATGCCTTCATGTGGCCCGTCGGCGGGCTGTTCGCCGTCGACACCCCGACGCACTCGATCCGGTTCACGGTCATGCGCCACGTCGAGCCCGGCGACGAGCTCACCATCTTCTACGGCAACACCCTCTGGTTCGACCCCGGCCCGCGCGCCCCAGAGCTGCACATGCGAGCTGCCAGTGAGGACGACGAGTGGGGTGGCCTGAAAGCCATCGCCGCTGCCCTGGGAGACGACGCGGCAGGCGACGCGGAAGACGAGGACGACGACGAGATCGTGCCCGAATCTCAGCTGCCGTTCACCCGCCTCTCCATCGCCCCGCCCGACGCCGAGGACGAGTCCACGCGCCCCGCGTGGGTCGTGGACGTCCCGCACCCAACGCACATCGCGCCGCTCCTCCGCTGGGTCCGCGCGCGCGGCCTCGACACGCCCGACCTCGCGCACCTCAAGCGCATCTGCAAGCGCGCGGGTGTCACCACACTCTTGATCTCCCTGTGCGCCCCCGTCGGCAGCCCCGATCTCGCTCTCGGCGCCGATGCCGCTACCCCTTCTGACGATCTCCCCGACCTCACCTCCTTCGCCCCGCCCCCCGACCTCCCGCCGCTCGGCGCGCCGTACACGCTCCCCGTCCCCCTGGGCCCCGCGCGCACCCCCGCGTCGCTCGCGGCCAAGGCCGCGCTGTGGCCGACGGTCTACGCCCAGACCCGCGCACCCCTCCCCGGCGAGGACGACGCGGGCGAGGAGTGGACACGAGGGAGGGTGCGTTGGGCGGAGCGGGCGATGCGGTGCGCGGTGCGGGCAGCAGATGAGGGGCGGCGGAGGGGGGAGGTGCCGGTGGGCGTGTGTGTGCCGAGGCCGTATGAGGCTGGGGCACGTAAGCAGGCAGAGGAGGGAAGTAGGGAGGAGGGGTGGGTGAGCGCGCACGACACGCGCGTGTCCGCCCAGCACCCGCTGCGGCACGCCGTGCTCAACGCCGTCCGCGCCATGGCTGACCAGCACGCCGCTGAAGCCGTGTCTCTTTCTGCTGTTGCCTCCCCATCAACCTCCACCTCCCTTGCAAACACCAGCATAAACGGGGACGTACCCGCCATCCCCACCGACGCTACAGAGGACGCCACTCCCGCACCCGCCACGCTGCCCCCCTCGCGCGGCTACCTCCTCACCGCGCACACCCTCTTCACGACGCACGAGCCATGCGTCATGTGCGCGATGGCGCTCCTCCACTCGCGCGTGCGCCAGGTGTTCTACCTCCGCCCCCTTCCGGCCACCGGCGGTCTGGGCGGCGGCGGAGAGGGCGGGGCGGTGTGCGTGCCGGGGCTAAGGGGGGTGAACCACCGGTTTGGGGTGGGTGTGTGGAGGGCGGCGGCTGCGGAGGAAGGGGAGGGGCTGGAGGTCGGGGAGGATGTGGATGCGTAGTGAAGCTGAATTTATTCATATTGCGGCTGGGCGGCTCATATACGACCAGGGTTCTATTCGGGCGGGAAGGAAAGAACGTTCGTTAATATGCATGCCTACTATTGCACCGGTGTGTAGATACAACACAGCACACTGATTGTATGCGTTTGTTTATCCAGTACCTTTTTATGGAATCATTGTTCAACCTCCATTGGGGAGGGTATCCCTATGGTAGAGGTAAACTAACCGATATGACTATACGTGTATCCAGTACCTTGTCGTGTCTCATCCGGGCGCATGCTCCGCGCCAAATGTAAGACTTAGATGTAGCGCACAAGTGAGGTTCATACGGCAACAGTCAGATGCATTCAATAGATACAATAATTATACGCGCGAGCTAACTCGTATATATCTCCTCCGGGGGCATATGCATGCTGTAGCGGACATGAGCGACAGAGCATATACAATGGAAGGAGAAGGCGCACCTCAGTGGTCAACATCCACATCGTGTTTGTCATATGCTCATGGGGTCCCGACGCGCTTAAACGCAGAGCTGTGTGCAAAATGTAAGCTGCTGGAGTTTCTCCAAGGCGCAGGGGACACTCACGGAGGCGATGCACTCGTTGGAGCAGCACTCTGAGTTCTCAGTGCACGGCAGCGCGTAGTTGAGGCACTCGGTCGCGGCCGCGGGGCTGGGCGCAGCGGCCACGAAGGCGGCGGCGGCGACGGCGACGAAGAGGGTGGACTTGAAGAATTGCATTGTGGGGTGGTAGAAGAGGAGAAGGTGTTGTGTGAGTGTTGTAAAGGTGTTGAAAATGTTGAGAGTGAGTTTGGTGAGTTGAATCGGCGGTCTGGGTTGGCTTTTGTATGTTTTCTGGACCGGCGTCGGCGCTTTTTGGTTGATGGTTGTGTGGGGTAGTGTGGGGTAAGCATCACGGCGGGATGTCAGGATCAGTGGAGAGGCGAGATGCGAGGCGGACAAGCTCGGGCACGACGTGATCGATCAGAGGCGATGCCGGCCCTGTCCAGCGACACTATCTAGAACTGTTGGCTCCGCAGAAGCTACATATGTGAGCATATGTAGCATGAAGTCATGTAGATAGAGCGGGGCGTTCAGTATGAACCACATTGGACCATTCGATAAGAGCTTTTTGCGGGACAATACCACGCAGAGCGCACTGGGCGAGGGTACGTCAGCCAGGAGATGCAGGCAGGCAAGACAATGATTGGGGCAGACGCTGAACTGTTGATGTGGAGAATTCGCAGATGGACAGTTCCCGGGCCCCGCGAATCACATATGTGATTTTGATTAATCACTTCCTGAATTCGAATTCGAAGCTCCACCAGATCAAGAATACATATGCGTGTGTAGCCGAGCGTCAGGTCGCAAATCGCTCAGGATCGATTTTTTTCTCCTTGGGGAGATGAGGAGCCACGACAGGCTGTGCGGGCAAGCGATGTAGAATATCTGGAGCTTCTGTCGGTCACAAAGCAGCATGATAGCAACGCTTTAGCTTCCCAAAGTTTTGGAGACAGTACGATGGGATGCTGCGAAGTTAGGTGGGGCGGTCGCAGAGTAGGCGGAGAATGGATGGCATTGCTTTTGAGACACCGATTCTCCGAATGGGCATATATGTGGGCAACGTAATTGTAGATGTGCGGTTGGAAAGCAAGGCGGTATTATCTGTCAGCGTTGACATCGTGCGCAGTTTGTCCAGTTTAGCTGAGAGGCATGCATATTGCCGTTTTGAAAGAGCCCCTGGCATATGTTGGAGGTGGGATATGGCACATTTAGCCTCAGAGATCATTCATGCAGCGTTTAGCCATGATAATAAGTGCGCGACAGTGACATGCATTGGATGGTGTTGACGGTAGGGGAAAAGAAGTGTATTTCCTCCGGCCCATATCGACAGCTTCTCATACTATTGTCTCGCGCATGAAATTCAAAATCCAGGAAACACAGATGCATTGAATAAGATATAATAATTATATGCGTTGTCTAACTCATGTCTCATCCAGAAAGATGCTGCGGTGAACATCAGTGACCGAATAACTTGATTAATGGAAGGAGAAAACGCACCTCCGCATCTTATCAATCATCAAACTATGAAGTGAAGGCCCAGATACGCTTAAACGCAGAGCTGTGTACAAAGTGTAAGCTCCTGGAATTTCTCAGTGATGCAGAAAATACTCACGGAAGCGATGCACTCGTTGGAGCAGCACTCTGAGTTCTCAGTGCACGGCAACGCGTAGTTGAGGCACTCGGTCGCGGTCGCGGGGCTGGGCGCAGCGGCAACGAAAGAGGCGGCGACGGCGACGGCGACGAAGAGGGTGGACTTGAAGAATTGCATTGTGGGAGGTGGTGGTGGTAGAAGTGGAGAAGTTGTCGTAAAGGTGTTGAGAGTGAGTTTGTTGAGTTCAATCGACGGTTCGCGTTCTCTTATATATATTTCCTAGGCCATCAACCTCAGCTAAGGTAAGCATTTTGGCTGATGGCATTTCGGGGTGAGCACTACATACGGTTTGTTGCAGAGTGGACATGACCAGTGCACTATGGAGAGACGCGACGCGACGCTATCAGTGGCAGTGCGCCGCCGGCGCCAGAGTGATCAACGGGGTAAGCTTGCGAGCCACGCCACCCTGTGCCATCGTCGAATGGTCGATCATCCCGCATCTACAGGCATCCACAGGCATCTACCCACTTGCACAAAGACCCCTGACGCTGTGGAGCTGGCTTTCGGCGAAAATAACTGACAGACGGAAGAAGCTGTCCAAACTTGAGAGCTTGAACCGAGCCCATACCGAGCCCCACGGTTCAGGTTGGCAGCCAGTCAGATATTCAAGTTTGATGATTCAGATATCAAGGGTGTCGATGCTCAATCAAGACCACCTGCCAATTGGAATTCGTGAAATGATTAGTCAAAATCACATATGTCATGCGGGCATATGTCTGGATATTATACTAGGTGCAGATGTGATTTCTCCACACTGACAGTACTTTGCCTGCACCTACCAGCTGCATCTACGTACCTACGTACCTACGTACGATTTCTGGCTGTCAGATTCCCCGCTTGGTGCAATAGAAGCTCTGATGAGCTCCAGTAACCGTGATGTCGATGCTCTAAGCTTTCATCTCAGCAGTGTCTTGCCGAAAGCCCCGTTTCACTTCATCTGCATGATTCTGTAGCTTTCGTAAAGTCAAAACCCTCTCAGTTTACACTCTGGCGGTCTCGAGGTCAGCTGTGTCGGTGAGTTTTCTAACAGCCTGCAAGCTCTAATTAAATCTCGCTCGCCCTGTATAGAACTATCAAAGCCGGCATCGTCGGGGCATCGCCACTGATTGAGCGCGTCGCGTCGCGTCTCCACTGAACCTGTTCACCTTTTGACAGACCATGATGCTTACCCCGAAATGCCATCAGCCAAAGTGCTTACCTTAGCTGAGGTTGATGGCCCAGGAAAGATATATAAGAGAACGTGAACCGTCGATTAAACTCAACAAACTCACTCTCAACACCTTTACAACAACTTCTCCACTTCTACCACCACCTCCCACAATGCAATTCTTCAAGTCCACCCTCTTCGTCGCCGTCGCCGTCGCCGCCTCTTTCGTTGCCGCTGCGCCCAGCCCCGCGACCGCGACCGAGTGCCTCAACTACGCGTTGCCGTGCACTGAGAACTCAGAGTGCTGCTCCAACGAGTGCATCGCTTCCGTGAGTATTTTCTGCATCACTGAGAAATTCCAGGAGCTTACACTTTGTACACAGCTCTGCGTTTAAGCGTATCTGGGCCTTCACTTCATAGTTTGATGATTGATAAGATGCGGAGGTGCGTCTTCTCCTTCCATTCATCAAGTTATTCGGTCACTGATGTTCACCGCAGCATCTTTCTGGATGAGACATGAGTTAGACCACGCATATAATTATTGTATCTTATTCAATGCATCTGTGTTTTGCTGTATGGGATCTATGAGCCAGATATGACAGGAGTTCACGCACATGCTCACCGTGCAGTCTAGGCTCAGAGCGTCAGAGTTCCTGTTTTACGTCCCCGAACACCAAACTTGCAAACCCAACTGCTGGATTGTTTGAGTTCGTGGCACGAAATGACCAAACTGAAATCGCTGTGAAGAGTGCATAAAGCGTTGTGCGGCTTTGGCGCATCTCTGATGACGCAGTTTCTTGTCCTCAATATGCATACTCGACTATCGAAAGCTCCGTTTCAGCCATGATACCTAATTGTACAGGTAGAGTCGCCTTGAGTTGCATTCATACAAAGACCCAGAATTAAAGCCTATGTGGTATGTATATCAGTTAGACGTAACATGCCAAAGAAAGTTCGTAAATACGTACCCCAAAAGACTATGTATCTCCTCAGGCAGATACTCCACATACCCTGGCTGATACCCCAATGCTCTCCCAATTGCACCGAGTATGTGAGTCCATATCACGACCAATCGCGCTCCAGGACCCCGCGCACACCACGTTCCAAGCACAGGAAAATTATCCCATCGCGCAAATATGGTGTAGAGCTGGAAGAAAGTGGGTGGTGTGTTTGGGGGCAAGTCGCCAATGTATGAAATGAGAGTACGGAAGAAGGCCTCCTTCTCTCGCGAACCGGGGAGAGTCCGCTCCCATACAATTGTTTCTCCATTTTCATCTGCCGGCAGCCACCAGCGATGCACGACCCACCGCGGGATCGTAACCTCGCCTGTCTCGGGTGTGACACGTAGTGTATCCTGTCCAATTTGTACAAGGATTGCGCCAGTCTCCACGCGTAGCGCTTCCCCCTTTTCGGCGTGAAAATGAAGGCCTGTATCGTATTCGGCCGATCCAGAGAACCTAAATTTGACCGCACAAAGCGACGCTGTGGGAAGGGATATGTGGTCGTAAACGACGCTGGGTGGAACCTCGGTAAAGGAAAGTGTGACACCCGCTTTGCGGGTGAGGGTGGATTGGAGGCCTGTTTGTGAGCGAGACATCATTTGCTTGCGACAGTGGTTACTTGGTGATGTACTGGCAGCAATTTTATGTACATGGACTCAGGAGTCAGGACTGCGATCGATTGGCAAGGAAGAAGGCGAATTGACACTGTGACTTAAGCGCCCGTTGCGGTAATTCCCGGCACACGTGGCAGCGGTTCAACTTCGTTGCTTGCTGTTCACTGAAACACATCCGCGATATCCATTCAGTAGGTGCAGAGCCTACCTCTAAGCCTCGGGCATGATAGGATATTTCCAGGTCAGTATGTCACTAATATCCTGACCCCATTAATATTTAAAATAGGTAGCTGCACGGTTATATATACCCTGCGCTATAAGGCCTAGGGGTCAACTATGGTTATAAGGCTGTCCCCGATCATACAGGGGGACTTTCGAAGATGAGCGACATGTTGAACCAACTGCGCGCGAAGTGGTGGCACCGGCCAGTGGCAATATTAATGTTAATTGTATTAATCGCAGTCCGATAGGCGTGGCGGCCAGTTTGTGTTTGTTTGTTTGTTTGTTTGTTTGAGTGGCATCCGTACAAACGAGTGTTCTCAAATATCGTTGGTCATCCACCCCAACATCCCCCATCTACTTCAAGAGAGGAATATTCACATCGAATAGTCTCGAATAAACCGGCCGTTATGTGCGACTCATGATTTTCAACGAAGGAACACATCTGATAAGTCTGTTGTACATTGCATTATCACCGTGACAGGGGGGGTATATATATTCGGCTGATAAGCAACATGTGCATTGGGCTGCTTTATTTACATCCATAATCAAATTGTCTCCTGGGGACGCACGACGAGCTTGGTACCGCTAACTTTATCTTCACGCAACCGATTCAAACCTCCCACAATACCGTTGAGCCCGCCCGGCAAAATCTCCACGCGATTGGCCTGGGATAACATGATCAGGTCTTAGCTTATAGCAGCAGAAAATAAGAAGACACACCTGAAGGACGCCGGTGTCCAGGTAGCTCTCCAGATTCGCATATAGACCAGCGACAATTTCTTCGTTGCCCGGTCTGAACGGGGTCCCCGCCGTGTTCAGAACCTTCTTGCCATCGGTCGGCTCTCCCACGCTGGGGGGCAAAACAAGCACCAAGGTACCGTTTGCGGAAAGGATCTCGTACGCCACCTTCTGGGTATCCGGAAGGGACAGGGAGTCATAGACGATATCGAAGGACAGCTTAGTGATGCTTGCCACCGCTTTCTTCAGCGCAGCCGAGTCAAGGTGCCTGCTCGAGAACGTGAGTGGCGCCCAGAGACTCTAGATAGGCAGCGTTGTGGAGCGATGCTGTGGTGATTATCGGAGAGAAGCCAGATAGCTTTGCGAGCTGAATGGCTTGAATATCAATGGGATGAGCATGTTTCTTTTGAATGGGGAGAGTTAAATAATCCAAAGACTAACCGAATGTGCCGACAGAGGACGCCCCACCGAGAACGACGAAGGGCTTTCCATCGTACTTCCCTTTCCCGCCAGGCGCCCATGGCGCCGTCAGCCCTGCGCCATATTCATTGGTCTGGTAGAGCCCTACCGCGGCCGTCGTTACCCCAAGTGGAACTGTGGCCGCCTGTTCGACTGAAATATATTTAGGTATCTACGCATCTCATTTAATTAGCTACCTGTCACTCGCCCAATTCAGGATAATTGAACACACCTTGGCCGAGTACTTGGCAGTGGTGATGGTGTACTGTTGGAACGCACCCTGTCGGGTCCTCCAGAAGCCTGCGCCCAAACTGATATACGACATTGAAAGTGAGTCACGGTCATTCCTTGCTCGAGATGGAATTTGGGACAACATACACGCTGTCGCCCTTCTGGAACGCGGTTACGCCCTCGCCGACCTCCTCCACGGTTCCGGCGAGGTCCATCCCGATAATGCTCGGGAATTCTTCGACGGCGAATCCATGTTTTTGGATCTTCCAGTCAACGGGGTTGAGCGCGGATGCGCCGTTCTTGATCAACAGCTCGCCGGGGCCAGGTGCGAGGATGTCCGTGCTGCGGACAGCGAAATCACCAAACCTCGCGGTCAGGAATAGAGCTTTTTGTTGGCTGTTGGGCATGTTGTGGTGTAGATCAAGTAATTGGGAATGCTGAATTGAACCAGGTTGGATTGGTTATATACGGAGAATTCGATGGCCTCAGAAGTCGTCACCAATACACTTGCCAAAGCTTACAGATCTGGCTTACAGAGAGCGACGATGACTCACCTAAGATTCCATCGAAGAATCAGCCTGTTACAAAGCTACGATGATTAATCAGTAAGCATTATTAATGTCCAAGATGTGGGTTGCAATAGGTCCCAGATAATCAAGAAGGGTGGAATGGCACGATAGCACAGAACGTTGGCGTTATAGGCCCATTACAAGGCTCAGAAAGCCAAAGAGTCGGACCAGTATCATTCACCACGGCGAACGTCGACCTGAGACTCGAGATTTAGGAGGGTGGCGACGGTCAGTGCAGGTGCTTGCACTGAGCATTGATATACCACAGGGTCCTACAGAGCCAAAGACCATGATTATGCACAAGGAAAGTACTCAGACTTCTCGAGAATTGAAGGAAGCTGTGGCAAGATGCTGGCAATATGTAAGAAGTGACATTTTATCGGCGGCGACAGTGAGCGCAGCCTGGTGCTTGCAGTCAGTGACCACGATGTCCTCCCAATAAATTCAGACTCTCCTTGCGCCCCCCAATGTCCACATAATATTGTACTAATACGACCTTAGCTTCGGGCTAATTTCTCATGACCAAGGTCGCTTCGCATGTTCGGATGTACTGGTGACGGACGAACTTGCATAGGTTCAAAACGAGGTACAAAAATAGCAATCCGCCGGCCGCGGGCGAGCTTCGGGCGAAAAAATGTCACAGAAGATGTTCATTGCCCATATTCTCGCGTGTCAGTCATGCGAAATAGGTTGACGAACTTCAGGTCGTATTGATACAGTTCGCGTTGAAAGAGAGCGAAAGAGTCGATTGCTGTCCTTGACGGAAGCGCGAAAGGAAGCACTTGAAATTCTTTAGGGTTGATTTTCACACCTGACCCTCACGGCAAATAAGCTTGTCACGTGGACCCGTGGCAAGCGTATTACTATTAGTTTGGTTCCTCCCACCATAACTACCCCAATATCTTTCTGAAATAATTACCTTTCAGTAATTCTGTTATGTCTAAGCCCTATCACCAAGCCTCTCGGTCCATCAGAGGCCCATCAAAGGCGCTCGGCAGTGTGGGCCGGCGCCAATGTGATGAACTGTGACCAACCGTGTATCCGGTCACATCTGTTCCGATCCGACGTTGATCGACCTTCCTGTGTTCGTCCCATTCTCGAGCCCTTCTCTAAAGGTCAGTTTCCTTTCGAAATTGATATACAATACATATAGCTGATGCAAGCTTTGAATTCAGCCGAATGATCTGACTCGGCAAAGTGACTCATAAAGAGTAACTCACGCAGCTCGATAGGAGTCACATTGATAGACCTCGGCCCACCTGTGTACACACCCACATCACGAACTACTAATACGATACTCCCATGTTGGATACCGCTGAATGACGATGATAGACAAGGACAAAGAGAAAAGTCAGCCTGCTGTGTCCAACGACACTGGGACGCGTCGAAACGAACCCGCGTCGCCGAGACCGAAAACGAACGAAGGCATCGATGTCATCCTTGTGCCGTCTTACCTATCCTCCCCCGTCAAGACCATCGTTGCATCTACAACGCTTGCCTCCCAAATTCCGACGCATGACCTCCTAGACGCGTACCATATTCTCGCCATTCGCCTCAAAACCGTCGTTGCAGCCGTACCTGAATCGATCAGTGTATCTACACACCCTGCGCTCGAGTATCTGAGGGCCAACAGTGTATGTCTATTGCAAGCTCTTAGCAGAGACATTCGACGCGCTCTTGCGAAACCTTTTCTCAGCGCGACCCATAGTGCATCGTCTGATGAGCTGGTCCCTGAATGGACTGCGTCCACCACGCATACACCATCCCACGCGCAAGGCGCGCAAATCAAAACAAATGAAGTGAACAACATATTGGGTTCGGTGATTTTGTGTCATTATGCTTTGAGACTGGTTTGTATTATCCTTAGATTTGAAGGGCTTCATCAATACTTCGAAGGTGAGCTTGTTTCGCGCAGCTGGCACCAACATCGAGTTCTCATCTATCCGCAGCACAAGATATTCACAGCGTTTTTTTCTCGGTTCTTGCACTCCTCCCTCAATCTCAGGCTGAAGTTTCGATGTTACCAACGCCAAATAGCCAGAAGACTCGAACACTGGCTATGTGGGTCGTCCAGTCCCAACGTCTCCCTGGCGCCATCCTAAACAGCGATAGGACAAACTACGAGTTATGCGCTTGCATCAGTACTATCCTGACTCACATTGGCTCCGTCAGCGAGGTCGCATTCCGTGATGCATTGAAGGTAATGTTATCCGAGTAGAAATCGTTGACCTTTTGTGAACTGACATTGATATTAGGCCTTTAGCAGCATGCTTGCCGCCAGCCCTGCATGTCTCCGCAAATTGCACGTCGCTTTACCAAACATCTTGATGTGCATTGTCTCGCCATCTTTGAATATGCGGCAAGCATCTACGGCCGCCCTCACGGCGCTCGCCGTTGCACACCACAGCCTCTTAGATAGAGTTGCAGAGAGCAAAATTTGCGAGGCGTGCGTTCTGCATGTTCGTGCATTTGTTGCAGCGCAGCGTACCACGTCGACCAAGACCAAGACCTCTTCTGGCACACTCCTACCCGCCCTTCTATCCTCCGCACTATCAAACCAAACGGCTGTGTCGGACGCGGACGAGTCTTCAGCACAATGGGCTCTGCGAACTTTGTACGCCCTGTTAGTGCTCTCCACCTCCCGCCAGCACTCGCTATATCTAGACCCCCGTTCCGTCAAACTTTTCCTTCCGTTCATTGGACAAGCTTTGAACTGTGAGCGGGAAGACGTGAGAAGCTGGGGAGAGGACGGGTGGAAGGGCCTGGTCTGGGCTTTTGGGCGACTGCGCGGCAGTTTAACAAGCAGACGCCAGAACAGAGAGGACAACGGCCGGGATGTGGAGAGCAGTGCGTTTAGGGTGGTGAAGCAAGAACTGGGCGGGGGAATCGGCAATGCTTTGGTATCCACGTTATTGGCGGAGGAGTCAGAGGCTGGGGCAGACAGATCGCATAGGAGAGAGCAGACTGTGAGTGCTGTTCAGATGGCGCTCGAGGTGGTGGGCAGCATGATCGCATCCGAAAGGAATTCGATCTGGGAGGAAGGGGTCGAGCTGCTTACTCGCCTCCTGAGCTGTGTAGGCTCTTCCAACCCGCCGGCTCAACTTGCGTCGAGATCCGCCAGTCCTTCGATCGACCAAGCTGCTATCCACGTGGTGCTAGTAGGCAAGTTTCGGTGTGCTGATCCCAGACTCTTGACGGAACACGAGATCGGTGAGAGCTGGGACGCACTGGCAGCGATCTGGACCAAAGCTGCCGAGAGATGCTTGCAAGGATGTTCTCCCGAAAGTAAAGCGAAAGTACGAGAAGACATTGTTGTAAGGTCCCTTTCTTTGTGTCAGAACGACCAGGCTTTAATTGGTATCAAGCAGGACCATCTCATACGTGTTTGGCAATCGCTGCTACTCATTCAGGCGCAACTCACGCAAGGTCATGGCCACCTCACCACGGACGTTGAATTCACGGACCGCGTGATCTCCATCGTCTCGGATTTCCTCATGCAGAAAGATGCTTCCTCATGCGCCGAGTCTCAAAGTGCCCGATTGACTTTCGTCTTGAAGTTGTGGCGCGTAATGGTGAACGTCTTCTCTACATCCTGGCTCATATCTCCAGCAGTGCGCATCTTGACAAAGACACTGGGCTTGAAGTGGGCGCTGGGGAGCGATGCCGTTTCCTGTGCGTGGAGAAGTCTGACCACCCCATTGGTTAATGCTGGATGGTTCCTGCTAGTTGAACAACTGGGACGTCTCGACGACATCCACGTCCACAGCGATGTCGTTGTCGATGCCTACAAGCACTTACCTCTGGATATTGACCGGCAACTCTGGGCCCTACTTGCTGCAAACTGGCAGGAGGTTCCTGTTGATTGCGACCAGGCCATCAACTTCCTAGTTGTTCCTTTTGCGTGAGTAATGATACCTTTTTTATGACTCGCTTCTGATTCTGACAGCGTTTCCATGACAGGCGGTGGGACATGGATGCTAGGGAGTTGAAGCATTGGGATACGGTAGTAGGCCGTACCATGTCTGCTTCCACTGATCCTCATTGCGTCATCGAAGGCGTATCGCGTCTTTTGTATAATCAGCAGTACGAATTTACGACAACTATTTTCTTCGCATTGCTGAAATACATGACTGCCAGATCCCCTTCACGTGTCGATATTATAGATACACCTCTTCAACCTTTTCATATGCCCGCCGCGATTCAACTTCCCAGCAGCGTTTTGATACTTCTAAGCGCGTTCCTCGACAAGCTCTACCCCCCACGCCCGGACACTGCCTCCTTCTGCCTTGAGTTACTGGGCGCCATCAAAAACCTCATCCTCGCCACTCCAGATACCCTTCTCATAACACTTTTGGCAGCTTTGCAAACGAGTGTGAATACTTGGATTGTGGATGAATTGGAGCAAGTTCCGGACCAGGAGTACAACAAAGTAGTCAGTGCATCTATCCGTTGCTTGACTGAGAAGAAGAACTTACATTGAATAGATTGCGTGCTTATATTCCGAAACACTCTCCAAGCTTTCTACTTTGCCGCCATCTGTCGTCTTGCTTCAGACCTTAAGTCCATTCTTGGCCTCTGGATTTAGCCGAGTCCCGCCACCCGCCATTTGTCCGTGCGCTTTTGGAACTTTCTGGAAAGCAACATTCCATGCCCAGCCCAAGTTCTTGCATAACCTGCCGAGCGATCTTAGAGATTGCCTGAGAGCCTATGATCTGGCTCATAGCGGCAACCTCGCTGCTGGTCTATCTCAGAACCCCGAGTCTCAATCTACAGTACGTTCACAATCTACTATATTTCGATCAAGAAAGCTACTTACTTGTGTCGACAGTTTGGGTCCAGCGTCGCGGACTCCGAAACATCGCGACTATTGGCAGAAGTTCCCATTGTAGAGGACGACTCGAGGGAAAACACTCCTAGAGCTGAGGGCCATGCACCAGAGCATTTTGGTAGGGCTTTTCTTTCACCAAGCCCAATTGCCTTCCGTCGGCAAAGAGCTACTTCCAAGCAACCATCCAATCCACCACCTACTGGCCATGAGAAAGATTCACATGCACGAGCGAGACCATTGTTTTCGCAGCACTCCAGTCACCAAAAATTCAGCCACGAAGGTACATCAAACACTCCGCGACTGCACAGGTCACAGACGTCACCGTGTACTGTTTCTTTGAAGCGCCGAAATGACCGCGCTGGTGAAGTCTATTCCCTCAGGCACTCTGATAGAGGCTCATAAAATGACGTACAGACATCGTCCCTTCGAAACGTTCCAAGACAGACCCCAAAACTACATCAGCATTCTCAATCAGCACACAAGCAAAACGGACACTACCAGCAATCCAGCAGACGCGCGTTCTCGATAATGCCACTCTTCGTCAACTTGGCTTCACATCCGAACCGACCAGCCGCGTTATGTCGCCCATCGTGCAAAATCGCCCCCCTTCCGAGCCAGCGCCCCGGAGAAAGATGATGTTCGACGGCGTTTGCGTGCCCACTCTCCGCCAGCTCACAGCGTCCAGGTATGCTGTCCAAACCTCCTTCGAGGTTCCCCTGCCGAGGGGCCGTGGAATGCACATGGACGATGATATGGACCAGTCGTCAGCCGAGGACATCGAGAGCTGGGAAACCGAGCTGTCTCTGGGCGAGCTGCGCAGTTTGCGTTCCGGTATGTCTCAACATTTTTCCTGTGTAATAATGACTAAAATGTGCATCAGAAGTCTCTGATTTGCCGGACACCGAGATGGGAGATGTATCGGAGGAAGTGAGCTCGCCGCTGAGGCTCCCTTTCAGCGATCCGCCCGCAGTATCGCCCTCCGTCCGTGTCCCAGTTAGGCGTGGCCATTCTCAAGACGTATCGCGAGCGTCTCCGCGGGTACCGCCGCTTCGACGCACGCGAACGACGGTTGAGAAGCTGGAGGCGTTCAAGGAGGCCTACAAAGATGTGGCTGGAGAGTTTTCTCAGATGCAGGGCGAGGAGCTGTTGCAGGTAGTCAGGTTAGGGCACTCGGCGGCTGCGACCGCCAGCGAGAAGCTTAGGCCACACCTGGAGAAACGCAGCTGATAGGCCTTGGGGCTAAATTATTTCTTATCTATGTCTTCGGCTTTATATTCTGTCGTGATTCCATTCACTCAAATTGTCAAGTATTCTATTACCAGTAATGTCGTCAATTATTTTCATATATATATCCAGCTCAGAAAATGGTCTCACTGAAAACCTCCCTACAATAGGAGTTTTATACCAGTTTTATACCGAAGAACCCCTCCAATGTAATATACAGTAGACTACATGTATGAAACTGTGCGTATAATACACATGGATTTCAAACCCCGCCCTAACCCTATACTCAGACTGCCGATGAGGTACGCGATCATGCAAAGACGTTGGTGCCGTATTCTTCGCAGCCTTCGCGGGTGAAGGTGACGATGTGGTCTGGACATGCAGGTCAGCATAAGATAAGCACATAGCGGCACAACGCGCGCACCTCCCAAAGTGCGAGTGGTGAATCCGACTTCGCAATAGCAGCTATATGCACGGTTATATGATGAACAAAACAAGGATAGCTCATCGCAACGTACTAGTAATCTATAAACGCCAAGTCAGCAGCTGGTGGTAAACAGGACTCTTAGGGACACTCACATAACCACTTCCGCCTGAAGACCTCGATCTCCTCCCTGCCCTTCTTCGTACCAGAACCCATGACCTCGGGGTACTCCTTGACGAGCGCGGGGACGATAACGCTCTCGAAGCGCGCAAGGAAGCGGCGACGCCACTCGCGCAGCGTGCGTGCATAGTGCGGGCCGATGTTGGAGACAGAGTCTACTACCAGGCGGCCTTCAGACCCAGCGGTGAGGGTCGAGAGGAGGAAGGTCAGCGTTGGAAGGAAGCCGCCTGGGAAGACTATGCGGCGATGTTAGTCGGCGTATATCTTTGATACCCATTGGACTTACTCTGTGGAGAACAAGTTCAGCGGAAAGATAAAACCTGAAGAAGCACGGCACTCACCCATTTCCTTATGAAATCGATTTCTTGCATGTATCTCTTGAACCCTGCAAAAGGTCTTCAGAACACGCTCACAGCCAGTATCGTCAAGACTTACTGGGCTCCGGAATTGTGATAACCTGGACAACGCCGACGCCGCCTTGCTTCTTCATGGCCCAGTCCACGATGCCCCAGTACTGCTCCAAAAACTCCTTCCCTACGGCCTCAATCATCTCGATGCTCACTACCCTGTCAAACACGCCCTCCCACTCACGTGGCATGTTCCGGTAGTCCATGAGGTGCACCGTGATCCTGTCGCTGAGTCCCGCGGCGGCGATGCGGGCCTGCGCGAGCTCCTGCTGCTGCGAGGAGAGCGTGAGGGTGTCGACAGTCGTGCCTGGGACCGTCTGTGCGAGGAGGATCGCCATTGAGCCCCATCCTGAGCCGATCTCGAGGACGCGCTGGTTGGGGAAGACTTTGAGCTTGGTGACGATGTGCGTTAGTTTTCGGATTTGCGCGTCGTAGAGCTCGTCGGTGGGCGGCGGGGCGGACTCGGCTGCTGGGGTGGATTGGGTCTGCTGTCCGATGCGCTTGAGGTCCTGGCCGCCGCTCCATTCGCTGCGGGACGCTGCACCGTCTTTCATGTCACTATCGAGGTCGGCGAATATGCCGCATGAGTAGGTCATGTCCTCGGATAAAAATCCTGCGAATATGATCAGTACACATTCGCATTTCCAGCGGTGTATGGACGCACCTGCAAACATCTCGTTGGAGATATCATAATGGGCGGAAATGTTGGAGCGAGAGTTGCCAATGGTATTCAGAAACCGGTAGGACGTCAACTTCTGCGGAAGGGTGAAGAGATAGGACATGCGCGAGTCGAGATTTGAGAGGTTCTCGCGGTTTATGAGGAACATCTGCATCCGAGTTAGATATATGCCAGATGTATGCGCGTGTATGCGCGTGTATGCTTGCCTGGAATATAGAGACGAGGTCATCGCACTCGACATCGCCATACATGTACGCTTCGGCAAAGCCTAGGTCCCCCATCGCACAAAGCCTAATCCAGAAGACATCATTAATAATACGAAGATCTGATTTGATCTCGTGCGCGTCGTTCTTCGTTGCGGGCAGCGCAGGGAAATTGTATATGTGCTCCAAGGTGAGTACTCGAAGATGGCCCTTTGTTATGTTTTGCATCAACCTGCAAGAAAGTCAGGCTATCAATCTGCACTAAAAGATCGGGGTACGCACGCTACTACTGCGACTTCTGCGAGCCTGGTGATGGGGGCCCATCCTGTTCTGAAGGCGAACTCGGTGATGCGGTTCCAGGACCTGTCTGCTAGGCCAGCGACGGAGAACGAATGCTTGGAGTCTGTGTCGAGTAGCTGGATGTTGGACATGATGGGAAAAGGGAAATAAATGATCATTACGCACCTTTACTCCCTATAAATCAATGGGTGTGTGGGCGCTCATCGAAGGTTATAGCTACTGGTGGCGGTCATCGAGGTCAAAGACCATCCAAGATCGGCGGGTCACATGTTCGGCTTACTCGGCGTGCTCGGAACCCGGGCCGCGCATAAGTAGTTCCCCAAAATGCAAATAAATTGAAATAATAAACATTACAGCTACGATACAGACAATCGTTGCTTGCGTCGAGCAGCCAGATGGCGAGAAGGACTTGACAGAACAGAATCATCGCTCGGTGGATCACGAGCCGCCCGCCGCAGAGCGGGCGAGATCAGATGGTGGGGCGTCACTTGTCCAACATGCGGATCGTCGTCCGAGGATGAGACCTGCAAGGCAAGTTTGTCGCTCGACCATGCCATAGAATCGTCGCTGCCGCCGAACGGATCAGAGAGCACGAAGGGGTCTTCAGAAGACGTCCGGTTCCCCGTCTTGCGCGAGCTCTTCTCCAAGCTCCGGTATACCAAGGCCTGCACGAACGATGGCTCTGCTGGCAGGTTCATGGACCGCGTGCGGCGCAGCGTACGGTTGCTCTCCGGAGTCTTCGCTGCCTGCTTATCGCGCAGGAGGACTGCTTGGAAGCTGGGGACTTCGACGGCTTCCATGATCATGCGCTTGCGCTTCTTGGTGGTTGACGTCAAAGCCACGAAGGGATCGTCGAGGGGACTCCTGGTCAAGCTCTCCGCCACTAACCGTTCATCCCCGCTGTCGTCACTAGGACTATGCGGCTCATCCAACATCCTGCCCTTCTTCAGTGGGCTGCCCTCCTGCCCCTCCTCCACAGCCCGGCGCTTGCCCAACACTGCAGCGCCCGGCGACCGCATCGCCAGCCGCTCTGTGAAAGACGCAATGACGGGACGCGGTGACGCATTCTCCTTATCCCCACTGTCCAACTTCCGGCGCTTGCTTGGCGACCCAGAGGCGGAATAGATGGACAGCGTGGCTGGCGTGCGTTTTGGCGTAGCGGGCGTTGTACGGTGCGAGGGCGTACCGGGAGATTGTAAGAACGGCAGGAAAACGGTTGGGGCGATAGGCTGTTTGTGCGGACGGGGAGGTGTTGATGTGTGGAGAGCAAACTGGAACGACAATTTGGATGGTGTGGTGGGGGGATTGGCAAAGTCGAACACGGGCGTTGACGTTGGGCGGTCCTCGGCTGCAGGTGACGACACTGCCTTGGACACTTCGTCCTCGTCCTCATCTTCGCTTTCTGGGAATGATAGTGGCTCTTCGTGATCGTCCTCTCCCTCGGAGGTTTCCACGACATCAACTTCCTCAACGGAATGTTCGGCTTCGTGCGCAGCAACATCTTCAGCGAGCAGCAAAGGGTCGATGACCGACTCCTCTGCGGATCCAGCTTTCACAGCGTCGAGGCATGCCTGAATCTTCCACGGCCATCCTGATGCGGGGACGTCCACGAACGCGTAGCAGCAGGTCCAGAAGATGTCGAAGGCCTCCATCATAGCGGGCGGCGTATATCCACTGCGGCAGAAGGCGGATTCCAGTATAGGCGCCGCCGCCTCCAGAGTGGCCATGTCGTTGGGGAGAGACTGGATGCTGAGCACGGCGGTCTGGTACAGAGGGACAATCTCATCTTCGTACTCCTGCTGGTTAAAGACCTTGAACGAGTCTGTGACCCACAGCGCCACGCCATCCCGTACGATCTCAAGGATCTGCAGCGCGAGCTCGCGCGGACACGCATCGATAATGCGGGTGAGTGAGCGCAGCAGCCAGCTCGATGTGACCTTGTTGCGCGGCGCGGGCGGGTACGTCGACGTCAGCACGTCGTTCACGAACTCGAATAGGTCCGCCGGGACTTCGCGCGCGTCGGCGATCTCCAGGTGCATCAGGAGGGTGTCCGCGATGCGCGCGGAGTCATCGAATGCAGGGCTGGGGTTCTGCGCGATGAGGCGGGCGACGTGGTCGAGCACCGCGGACGGCTCGGCACCGTAGTCAAGCGCCTTGGTCATTGCGTAGCCCAGGAACCCATCCCATGCTGTAAAATCGTCCTGGGTGACCTCCCAACCGTGCGCGTCGCTATATTGATGATCAGTACGTTGTGCTTGTGAAGAGGGTGGAGGCGCTTACACGAAAGGAACGCAGAGCAACGCGAGGGCACCCTCCCAGTCCCACTGCGCTTCGTCTTGCCACTTGTGCAAGAAGGCGGCCCAGACCAAGCACCGCACATCCGATTTCTTGGACCAGGTGGGTGGTGTCCGCTGGCGCCCCTGGCTCCGTCGTGCGCCCCAGAACGACCGAAGCTCGTCTCTGTCGCAAAGATACAGCACTTCGGCACACAGCATGGCCCAGTGCTTTCTCGCTTCGTCTTCGTGTAGAGGGCCGTCTATCTCCCCAACGAGATCTTCTTCGCCGTCCACGAGGCAGGCGATGAGCTTCTGACCCGCGAGGTGGAGATGATCCAAAGGGGTGTGCGTCCGCACAGAGGCCCAGAGATCGCGTACAATGGAGAGCTTGAGCGACGCGCTTGAGAGGGTGGAAGGCGGGATTTGCATCGGGCTAGAGGACGACAGCTGTTTGCGAGGAGGGCCGCTCTTGACCGTCAGATCCAGCGTCGAGTCTTGCAGCACGTCGATGAGTACATCGGTAACCGTGACAGCAAACTGCGTCAATCCAGGACCATCGCCTGCGTCTACAGAGGCATGTTAGTGAGCATGAAACGGAATGCGGCCAGTGTGCAGTACGGACCTTGCAAAGTGGACACGCTGGCTTTGATCAAGCCTTCCCAGACAGCGACGACCTCGGTAGGTGTGCCATATTCGTCAGGTAATTCCAATTGGCAAAGACCTTTCCTCCACATGTCCATGAGCTCATCGAATACCCACTCCTTGGCGAGGTCCTCGCGGCCCAGCGCTCGAATGCCCTCTGTATGCGGACACTCGTCGAACAAGGGCTTCACAGCGGTCACCAGCACCTTGTAGTCGGCGCTCAGTATGCCAGGAAATGCGTTGAACAAGCTAGGCGGGAGCATCTTGTTGGCATGCCACCCCTCTGTGTATCCCGTTGTGTGAACATCGCCAGACACGAAAATCTTGAGTATATCCATTGCCTCTTCGCAGTTCTGTCCACCCTTCTGGATCAGCCCGCGCATGACCTGCATCACCCGACGCAGATTCCCATCTATGTCTGACGCGCTGGGACTCGAATTGTCGTTCAAAAGTGCGACAATTGTCGAGACACCAGCACCGACGTCCACGACGGATTTCACTATGCGCCAGAATGTGTCGCGGGAGGCAGATAGCTTTTCTTGCGCCAGTGTTTCGTTATCCGCAGAGTCGCCCTTGAAGGGGGGCTGAATCCAGACCCAACTGATGCACCGCCAGACGAGGCAGCCAAGGCCGCGTACGCTGCTCTTCTTGTGCCGCATGGGCAGCGCCAGGAGTGTGCTAATAGCACGACTCAGCTTCAGGTCCATGTATAGTCTGGGTCCCAGAAGCACAATCAAGTTGCCCAAAACGGCCAGGGCCCATGCAGGGCCCTGAGCGGGAGCCTGTGGCTCTGTGGCTTGAAGTGTGGTCCGAAGTGTACGGATGATAAGGGGATCTTTGGCGGGAGAGACGGGAGAACGAGGGGATTTTGATGATTTGGGAGCACCGCCGGGCATAAGAAATTCTGCAACGCAAGCAGAAATACGAGCGTGGAGTTCAGATGTGATAGAGCATGCAGGAAGAGCAGTAAGAGCTAAAACGAGGCCACCAAGAGCATGGCATGCCTGGGTGCGGAGGACAAGAGTAGGGGCAAGGAGGTTTGCAAGGATAGAGGGCAAAAGTGAGGTGAATGCAGGCAAGAAAGTTGCTGGTTGATATGTTGACAAGTCATGAATAGCCTAAATGCGCATGTATGAGCCAATGCTTCAAAATTGAGGGGAAAGGTCACCAACCTTAAGACCATCGTTAGCGGAGCCTTTCTTGCCCTCTTTACCAAGTTCACCGTCGATACCGCGTTGCAGCGCGTAGGCAATACGGTCGCTGGCTGGCTTGAGAACTTCAGCTGGAAGACGTTGGGTCTGGATGAGCCAGATGGATAGTGCGCAGGTTTTACGCGCGTTCGGGGTTGGAAGCTCATCTGCCAGGGGTATTGCCAATGTTTGCGTGAGGATAGAATGTAATTGATCGTCTGTGTAAATGATTGGGTACCCCGTATGAAAAGTAATATACTGGTGACGCACCAGTGAACACCCTATAAATGGCTGGCATAGTGAACACAGTAGCAAGCAGCTTCATGGCTGCATGGCTGGTGGTGCACAGATCTCTGGCATACTTGACTTGTTCTGCGGTCATCCCAACCTTCTTCTTCGGGCTGTTCTGCGGGGATGGCAACAGCACGTGCATGTCTTCGGGTTCTACACTGGACGCCCCAGGATCCACCAGTGCTTTTCCCAAATCCCTCACAAATGCATCGACGATTGCCTGTGCGTTTATTCGCAAAGGTTGAAAGAGCGGCCACGACGCATCAGCGTCTGTCGTCGCTGGGACGCCGCTTTTCAATCTAGCCGTTAAAACAGAATATGCCTCGATGACCTGGCGCAAAGGCACATCACCCGGTGCTAGAATAGTCGCTACGGGGCTTGCAAGGTAGTCCAGGTTGATCATTGGGTCGGCAGGCTCTGGCGTCGTCTCCCGCTGGCATAATTCGTTGTCGTCCTCGAATGGCAACAAGATGTGTGATGTCCTTTTCAGAATTGATTTCGGCGGAGGCGTGCGCGATCCGCTTGGTCTGGGAACTTGATTCTGGGAAGGGGAGGCGGAGAGATAGTGATACTGATTCTGCGAAGACCATGAGATGCGGCAACCGGGTGGTGCGATTTTCCTTGTCGCGGTGGGAGGTATTAGGAGGGGTTGGCAAGCTCATCGTAGATATGTCAAAGATGTGCAGAGCGGCCCTCTGGTTATAAAAGTAAGGGGAAGGGGAGGGTGGGTGGAAGGAAGAATCGAATGTTCAGCATCCACCCACGAGCAAGGCAGGACCCAATATATTATACAGGGCTATTCCCGTGCGATCATTCAGCGCGTTTGTTTACGTCTATTGACGTGATGTTGAAAGGCGCGTCGCGTCGCGTCCTACTTGGCTCCTACTTTTCCCTCCATTACATCCCCTGTTATTGGCCAGTGCATGCTCCCAAGCGCGTCACGATGTGAGATGATGGTCGATAAATTGATTAGGTACGTATATTACACGTTACTTCCGCTTGCTGCGCTCATGTGCACTACCAGAATCCACAGCCCCAAATGCTTGCCGCCAGATCAACTGCACCAAGAACGAAGGGCAACACATCCTTTGGAAATTACATAGATGCCCTCTCAAGATTTTATTTTGATATCGAAGGGGACGCTAAATTACAATGACGCTGCTTGGAAATAGCGCATGGTGTTACCAATGGACCCGATATCGCAACTGTTCCAAACGGAAAATGTGGCTGGTAGCATTCTATCGGCGCGAAATCAGGGAGGGCAAGGGTGTCATCGATGCCGCCGCCGCCAGGCCGTGTTGATGATATGTTAACGGTGTTTGGTGGTGCAAAAGGATTGAGGGATATTGCAGTGTTGAATCAAGAATAGTGGTGTAAATATGCAGAATAAATAAGAAAGTCGCAAGTATTATTCCCAGATAGAGGACTGTGATGATGGCAGTTGGGGTGTTTGCCGTCGTGAACGCAGTGCATCATTTGGAGTTGTCCGCGCTTCGTCTCATTGTTGTACGGTTCATGCATAATGCATTCTCGCGGCATTAAATCAGCCATCCCTCTCATAAATGGCCTGATAAGACCTTCCTGCTTAAAACATGCGTAGAGGGAGGGCTCTGAAAGC
The DNA here is from genome assembly GCA_001630335.1 of Athelia psychrophila. NCBI lineage: Eukaryota > Fungi > Basidiomycota > Agaricomycetes > Atheliales > Atheliaceae > Athelia > Athelia psychrophila. The sequence goes on along the minus strand of KV417489.1, from coordinate 174,292 downwards.
CTCAAGAGTCAAGACGCGCTTAGAGAATGTGGCTGTGAATTCTTTGTTTATCGTTTGGATTTTGGTCACGATAACTCTATAAAGACCCTCACCTCCCGCTTCTGTCTCTCTCTCTCTCACCAACCACCAACATCTCTCTTTCGTCTCTCCCAAGATGATCGCTACCTCTCATCTAAGTACCTGGCGGCTACACATCCTTCAATGACAGCGTCCGCCGTGATTGAGCTTGCCGCTCATCGCCACCAGCGGCCAGCATTGTCAAGCTCGCCGGCGTAAAGAGCGCCTAACCCGCCAGCCTCGATACCGCCATGTAAGCCACCCACCCCAGCATATGATATCTTAACTAATGTTGGGTTTGCAGCAGCAGCCGCGAGACGCCAACATCTCGCCATTGTTTGAACACCCCCTCGTACGTCAATCTCGCCCCCGTAGACCTACCTATCTTTCGGTTACCGCGTCATCGCTTGCTCTTCACTTCCACCTGCTTGAACGCTGAGATGATCCGAAGGAGCAACAGGTTGAGCATCGCAAAGTAAGTCATCTGCTTTCGTATCCAAATAGACTCAACTGATTCCACTTAGAGCCAGTGATCAACGTCAGTAAGTACATTTCTATAGCCTCGATTTTTGATTCTAACAGTTGTTACTGTAGATGCTCTTGTGTTTTCAGCGGTTTTGTTTCACCATCACATTGTGCACTCGCTAATCATACCCCGCTCAGCTATCGGTTATGTCTTTCCTTCCCAGTGAGTCCCGTTTTAAATGCACCTACCTGTCGTCCTGACTTCCGTTTTAGGTGCCTTTCATTCTGTCCTTGTCGCAGTTCACCGTCTTCGGTAAGTTTTTGATATCATTTACATGTGTTCAATGCTGAGACATGCTCTCGGTTAGTAGATGAACCGTCGTCTCATCCATCGCATACTCTTGCCGCTATCGCCTCCTGGTTTCTTGGTTCGTTTGCATTCTCCTCTCGCTGTTATCCTCAAAACCTCATTAGCCTCTCGCTTTCTAACTGCTTCTCAAATTGTGTCTCACTATCGGTCTCATCTCTCATTTACTCTCGCATGGACTCGCATCACCAAGTTACTGTTTTCTTCGCCACTGTCTCACCTCTTTTACTGTCACATGGACTCTATCAGACTCTATCCCACCGCGTTACCCTGTTACTTTACTCTTCGCCACTTGAGAAATTAAGAGATAATACAGTGAACAAGTGCAAGCTTGGACTTGTTCGCTGTATTATCTCTTAATTTCTCAATTAAATTGGTTTGAAACATTCATTGGCGTATAACCGGTAGCAGGTGCGGGGGTGGAGATCCTGGTACATTCTACGGGCGCCCTTGGGTGCCCTGGTAAGGTCTGACATACCTTGTATTAAGCAAAACCGTGATACAAATTAGTAGCACTGCCCATTCCCAGTGATCGAATGTTATGTATGTCTTATCTGTTACTCTATCTGCTCCATTACTGTATCTTTATTTTGTTTGTTCCTAATATGTATTCTTACTGGTTTTCTATCAGCTTTCTCTTTGCGTCGGCTCTGCTCAGTTCTATGAGAGGGTTTTTAACGAGTGATTGATCGAGCTGGCCATTGGCTCTCTCCGCCAGTAAATTTGGGTGTTAGGTTGGTGTTTAAGTTATGTAAGTAGCAATAGGACACATGACGTTCGGCCGTATACCCTCATTTCTCTATCACAGACGGTACTGATTTGTCTGGTATAAAACAGAGCAGCTGGATTATAATTGATTAACGAGAATCACTGCGACGGGGGGGCCAGACAACTGTGCATGCATGGGTGCGAGAAACGTTGATGAAAGGTGAGAAGCAAGAGATCTGGTTCGGACTTTGTATACATCGCAGAATCGTCTTTAGAATCACAATGGTGTCCTATACTTTCGCGGACCAGGCATATCTCAAGGTCATATTTCACGCAGCCAAGCACCCCCATCTACCAGTAAACGGCGTCCTACTTGGAAAGCCTGAATCTTCAGGCGCTATTGTCATCGAGGATGCCATCCCTCTTCTTCACCATTGGACCAGCTTGAGTCCTATGATGGAGATAGCTCTGGACCTTGTGAGTGTTGATTCTGTCCTTACTGATAGTTTCCTCATTGCAATTCCTTCCTAGGCACGGACATACGCGGAGGCCGCTGAGCTGACACTAGTCGGTTATTATCAGGCATGTGAACGAACGGACGACAACGCGCTTGCGCCAGTTGGGGAGAGAGTGGCCAGCAAGATTCGCGAGCAGTTTCAGGATGCGATTGCATTTGTGGTGTGTTATTAAGACACTATTCTTGTCTGTGAATCAATCTTACCCTTAACGCAAGATTGATGGGAGGGAGATGGGGGATCATCTGAGAGCAGGGGAGGCATCGCTAATTGTATGTGCCTCATTTGTGAATGCGTATTTGGTTACAATACTCACATGCACTAGCCATACATCGCGCAGTCACCGACAACCTGGAAACCATATAACGGAGCACCGCCAGCCTTCACTGCTGGGTCTGACTTCACACTCGCTTCCCCTGGCGCACCTCAGCGTGCCATCGCCCTCGTCACGTCCGAAGATAAAGCTATGACCATTCTAGGAAAGTTCGGTGATTTCGACGACCATTTGGAGGACGTGTCCATTGATTGGTTGCGGAATAAAGCTTGTATAGCTGCTGCGACTTGAAATGCATATTTTTTTGAGTGCCGGTTATGGGCTGTTATGGGCTTTTGCGATCTGTTCAGTATTTCCTTTGCCCTTGCACCTCCAAAGTTTATCTCTGGCCCCAGGGCAGTGGTTTTGATTATTTCATTCTTATTAGGCCCATTATATAAGAGTAGGTATGTACATCTGAACAGCTACGAACCTTCGCGCTCCCAACTCGCATCCCCATTATTCACGGCCACACAGGCGTTGAAATGATATTATGTGTGTATAAGATATAAGTATGCAGAATCCTTTCGAAAATCCGTTTCATCCTGGTAGTGTGGTCGTAAAGATTAGCCCTGCTTGTTTGTTCAGTAATCATCCATGATCAGGGCATGTCTTCCTTTGATATTGATGAAAGAATACTACATCGCAACTTTCAGTATACAATTGTCAATGATGCGCGCAACTGACGCACCTCGGTCACATCTGGCAAAGCACTTCGATCGAGGTTTACATGTCCCAGATTTGTTTCCGTCCAAAATGGACGCAGTCCCGCCTTCTCCGGGGATTCCCACCACTCTAAAAATTTCGGGAACTTGGCATATTCTGAATTAAGAGCATGGATCTCGAGCTGAAGCTGTCCAAACGGCAAAACAGACGAGGACGATTGGATCATCTCTGCTAGAGACTCGAATTCGGCGCCTTCAATATCAATTTTGAGCAAGTCGATAAAGGTGTGGTCATTTGCCTTCATAAGGGCAGTGAGGGTATATGTGGGGGGATGCTCATTGGTGTTGGTAGTATTCCCGAGAGCGTAAGGGAAGAAATGAGAGCGTGAAGCCAAGGAGAAGTTTGTTTCTATTTCTGGGCCGAACTGTGGAAGATTAGCCTACAGAGAAACATAGCTGGATAATGATTCAGAAAACATACCGAAGAGACATTGAAGTCATATCCATATAATTGGCAATGAGGCAATTCACTGAGTAGTTCAGGCTCGAAAGATGATTCGTTGTTCACTCCTAGAGAGACGAAATAATTTCGCCGTTTGGATCGAAGACACTTTCATTTTGGTGTGGCCTCACGTACCGAATGAATAGACCACGCAGCTGTGATGTTGTTCCACAAGTCGTTCAACACCACATACCCATTTCCCCCCATCGTCGGGAACGCCAATGCGCCTGACGCTGTGCGGGCAATTGAACGAGGAGTGAAAGAAGTCCCCTGCATTCATCATAGTTAAGCTGGAGATATTGGAGAAAATGTAGTGTTGTGCTACATAACGTGTATGGATAACCAGTCTCTGGATCAGGAAAACTAATCAACATCAACATCAGCTCACTGATAACTTAAGCGTTGTTGAGGTGAAGTGACTGCTCACGATGCGATATCAGTCACTTTAGGACCATACTTATCAATCATATGCCATCTCTGCTTGACAGTTCCTTCGTACAAGAGCTCACTACGATCGATCCTGTCTGCAGTGGATACGTATGGCCTACGAAACGCGACGAGCGTCTGAAATGATTGAAGATCGCCATAAAGGGTGGACCAGAGGAGAACGAGCGTCAGGGCTGTCACGGCTAGCAGAATCGACGCGCTGGCTCTGGGATTCGACAGTATATGGTGTCTCGAAAGCATCTGGTCGGCCGTGTTGGATTGTTAAACCTACAGGGGGCAGGAAACGCGATGGAAAAGGGTGTAAATGACAACTTGCAAATTCAGGGCCAAAGTTTACATTCAGGCAACATTCGGGCAGGGCGCCTTGACATTTCCTGGTAAATTGGCTAGACATTCCCGGTGGCTTACCAAACTCCAGCCCTCTCACCATTGCCTTAAACATGAGATGGAAGGTGGATGTTATAAGGTGCAGAAATGTCGTGGAGTTCAAGCTTAAGCAGGACATGCATATGCCATCATCGAGTGTCCGTGGTGCCGCATTTGTGGCAGTGGCACCGCTTGCTTTTGAGCAACATATGATAGAGCCGCGTGATGGCTTTGATACCTACCTGTAGCTTTCATGTTGATCAGAAGCGATCTTGTACATTGCCCCGCACTTGGAGAGCTGGTTGTATTGCAGGACCACCTGTTACGTGAGCCCCACGAAATCGCCAGCATTGATGTTGCTTGCTTACAGTTCGCTCACGGCATCCAAACTTTGCTACAGAGATCGACGCCTCAGGCTTTATAAAACATGTATCACCAAGCGATTCCACAGAATCTATCAACATATTAGCCAATGCGGACTCCCCCCCAATTGTCATACCCTCCGGCAGCTTCCTGCTTCCAACTTTCTGCGATCTACATTTGCATGCCCCTCAGTATCTATACCAAGGCACAGGGCTTCACCTCCCTCTAATGGAGTGGCTCAATGAATATGCTTTCAAAGCTGAGGAGCGCCTAGATTCGGACCCTACATTGGCAAAGGCAGTTTATCAGCGGCTAGCTGAGAGGCTGTTGCAGAATGGCACAGGAGCTGTCTTGTTCTTTGGCACGATCAAGGAGGAGACCAAGTATGTGGACACATTTCAGCCCATGCCGAGATAACTTACTCTCATCTAAAAAGCCTGATTCTCGCCGAGGTGATGCAGCAAGCTGGCCTGCGGGCCTTTGTTGGCAAATTATCAATGGATATATCATCGAGACCATCTTATGTCGAACAATCGGCAAAAGAGTCTCTAGCTGCAGCAGAGTCGTTCGCAAGCAAGTGTGGGGCAATGATGGCCCATCTTCCTGCACATCGAAGGCTAGTTGAGCCTGTGATCACGCCTAGATTTGTACCTACTTGCTCGGACGAGCTACTCGCTGGCTTGGGTACCATGTCGGAGGCGCGCTCGCTTAGAGTGCAAAGTCATCTGGCAGAAGCACATGATCAGGTAGAATGGGTCAAGGCGGAGCGTGGAATGGACGACATCGATGTATTTGACGGAGTAAGTGTATCCATAAATATTGCTTGCTTCGATTTACATAAAGAAATGACTTGTAGCACAAGCTACTTACACCCCGAACCATCCAAGCACACTGCACCTTCCTGGAACCACCTTCTTTATCTCGATTATGTGAACGCGGCACATCAGTGGCTCACTGTCCACTCTCCAATGCATACTTCTCAGCCAAACCATTTCCCCTTCGCGAGGCCCTCCAGAATTCAGTCAAAGTCGGCCTTGGGACGGATGTTGCAGGTGGGTATAGTCTCGATATCATGAACGCGATGAGACAGGCTGTCATCACGTCGAGGATGCGGGAGGGTAATAGGATAATGGAACCGACAGAAGGAGAGGGTATAGACAAGGAGGCTCGAAGATCCTTAGCAATTGACTGGAAGGAAGCTCTCTATCTGGCAACACGCGGAGGGGCGTTGGCGCTTGGGCTGGGGCAAGGGAGTGGTATGTTCCAAATCGGAGCACCTTTTGATGCGCAATGCAGTAAGTTTGTCTCTGTATTTTCTGAACGTGGAAATTGATGGCATTTAGTTCGTGTTGTCGACTCCCAAACGAAGAAAGGGGTTGGCCCAATCGACTTCTTTCAGGATGGGCTGGAGATAACAGATAAGATAGGTATTTCAGAAGTGATGGTGGAGAAATGGTGGTGCCTGGGGGATGCATCCAATCGAGACGGTATGTGGGTGCAAGGCTTGCGCATCACTTAGCTCGTCGCAATTCAAGGCAGTCGGGTTATTGCGTGTATGATTGGCAAGTCCTCAGCTACCATGTTGTCCCAGCCTGGATAGTGTATTATGGCTGGAAGTTCGTCCCATAGTTTGCCACGGAGGAGCGAAACATCTTCTTTGAAAGATACACGGCAAGGTCTACAGATTGTCTCGTCTGATGCGATCTCCTGGTTGGCCTGCACCATAAATTGGAATGGACCTGTGCGAGCCTGCCATGAGCGGGAAAGGCGAGCAGACAATCTGTTGAATCCACGGGTGCATGGCTTCTGATTGTTACGGCAAATGGATTCATCAGCTTCCCGTCCGCCGACGGTTTTACGCAGAAAGTCCAGGATGATATTCAAGCGATGCTGGAACATAAGCGTATACGCCTGCACATCTGCATCACGCAACTGGGATGAGGGGCGGGATGGGTGGTCGACGATGAGTTTGGGATGGTCCCCGCGAAGGATATCGTCCATGAGATAAAGAGATAGAAAGTACATGGCAGAAGGCACCACGATGCGAACATTGGTTTCCATCGCCAGGTTGATCACATGGATAGGGTGTACGTATGGGTACGTGGTATCATCTACGACGGGGGAATTCAGCGCAAGCTCCACCATAACGTCGTGCCCGCGTAGAGTATATGACCAAGTCGACGTGAGATGCTTGATAGCTTGGTGACGAAGGTGGTCGATGGCGTACTTGGTTGAGAGGCGAAGGATTCCAGCCAAGTAGTAGAAATCGTCTAAATTAAGTGTCTTGAATGATCTGCCAAAGAAGTAAGATTCCTGATGCCTGACATATGGGTGTAGAGAATCAAAAAACCTACGCTCCGTCGTACAAAGCCTTGATGAGATTCGATAACTCTACTGGGAGGTCGTGCATACGGACGACTTGGGATCCCTCTAACGTTTCTCCAAGAGCGTTCGCTGGTTACGTCTTCAGCCAGTAGAAACTCGGTTTAATGCGATGCTAGATCTCACCAGGTTGCGGAATGTCGAACATCGATTGAAATATTTCAGAATGGCGTGCCAGCATACCTCGATGTACCTTGAAAGCCACTTGAGCCTCCGATGAATGTTTCGAGCCACTTTCTGGCATGAGTATTATGTTCCCATCTTCAAACCATGGGTCACCATGGGTCCATGGAGGTTGCTTCGAATCATTGTTCATGAGAGAGATATGATCGACGCGACTGATCCCGAGAGTCGGTCTGCTTTACTTCTATCATCACTTCCGATACACGCCGCCCAATTGACTTTGAGCAACCTCCGGAGCTCCTTCTAGAGACAGCCAGACTCGCAATTTGATGTCTTTCACTCCCTTGTCACGCCCACCATCTCGGTCATCAACTCCTGTCCCTGCGAAATCTTCCTCCCGTTTAATGATACCCCATGCTCTACGGCCTACCCACTCTCTTTCCAATCTTAATGTTCCTAGTCGAGGCTTTCCGTCGCCAGCATCGATAGCCCTTCCTGCACTTGCTACCAATGCCGACAGTCAAGTGACAACACCACCACCTTCAAATCAGGATTTGGAAAGCTCAGCGTCCTCAGTTGCCGACGTCGAAGGTATTCTCGTCCAAGATGTTGATGCTGAAGTAGACACGATCGACGGGGAAGAAGGCAATACCGCGGGATATATACAGCCTGTCGATGACTCAAAGCAGGATCTTAGAGCGCACCTTAGACGGACCTTGACCAAACGCCAATCGAACGCGGGTAATTCATTGTTGAAATGCAATGGGCAAATAATCGGCTGAAACAAGATCAAGACCTTACACAGAAACGTTCTGCACAACAAAGCGCAGGTGCTGATATTCCTGAAAGTCCTTGGAATGCCGGTTAGCAGTACCGGTTCTTATCAACGAAACGTCATAATCTTATACATTGTCAATCAGCGGCAGTGTACTCGCCGCGGGAATATTTTGTCCTCACAGATGCTGGCAAACCCGTCTTTACAAGGTGAACATGGCAGCTTACTGATCAATCCATAAGCGAGATCTAATTACTACATTAGCCGGCCAGAGAATAATGAAACGGATGATCTGTCGGCCACTATGGGCATCACTCAAGCCATAATATCCGTTTTCATGGACGACGATGATAAGATACGATGCATAAATGCTGGAAACACTCGTATCACCTTCTTGTTGCGTCCTCCCTTGTATTATGTCTGTGCTTCATCGTGGGGAGAGCCAGAATCGGTTGTAAGCATGCATCATTCTTCTTCCACTACCATATCTGATATTTGTGAAGAAAGACACGGTCCCATCTTGAATATTTGCATCTGCAAATATTAAGTGTAGTCACAGGGGCTCAATTACGGCGAATATTTGAACGGCGTACTAACTTTGATTTACGGAGGCTGCTGAATGGTAGTGTTAAGTTTGAAGATGTTATGAGGCACTCACTTATATCGGATGCAGGTGCCGAGACCTTTATGACTGCCCTCCTAGATCGCCTGGAATTTGACCTCGCCATGAGCACGTCGTCTTTGAGGTGTCTCAAGCTTGATCCAACTATCCGGATACATGCTGCAGAAGCACTAGTGCCTACTTCTAAGATGAAGGTCAGTCTTACATGCATATACGATCCTGTCCAATTTAACAATCGTCTGTTAGGACGTCCTATACATTATCCTCGTGGCGAGAGGGAGTGTAATAACGCTGGTCCGGCCCAAGAAACATTCAATTCATCCATCTGGTAAATGTACAAATCCACATCTCATTGTTATAGCACTAACCGGTACATCTGTCAGACTTGCATATATTGATGAATACTATTCACGCACCGTCAATCCTAAACTCTCCAGCTTCATCCTCTTGGATACCTATTTGCTTGCCGAAATTCAATCCAGCAGGATTTGTCAACGCCTACATCTCCTTCCTACGGAAAGACGAAGAGGCACGAGAGTCTGAAGCCAGTCTCAGAAGCTCAAGCGAGGATGACGCGGAGACGCCAACAACGAGTACAAACACCTCCAGCGTAGAAGACGGCAGACGCAGCGCGCCTGCTTCTGTTACCAGTACGCACGGCCACGAAATGGGGACAGGGATTGCCCTCGTGTGCATAAGCGGCGGTGGAGAGTTCGAGACCGTTAGAACATGGTGCGACACTGTCACACAGGTACGTACAATTTAAAGGAACAGACTGATATTGCAGGACTCTTAACCTACCGTCTTTTCAAATAGAAATTGGAAAGCGATGGAACATTGACTGCCATTTCGACCGCTATCCGCTCCGGTTCCACTGAATACTCGGTCGCTGAACTAGGAATCCCAGGGCTACGGCACTTCCTGTACAAGTCTCGCTCGCATGTACAAGTTACGATGCCGACTTTCGAAGAGCCCTATGACGATGTACAGGAGAAGCGAAGGTACGGGCGAATCCCATTATATGAAAGGCAATGACGATACTGATCGGGAGTCAGAGTCACCACATTATATCAAATATTGCATGACGCTATCCATGGGAAATCTGGGCAAGAAGGGCCGCTGAAGCTGCAGTACATACGCACTGAAAAGGAGAGTGTTATGGGATGGGTAAGCTGTCATATACTCAATTTCTGATTGTTTCTAACGGTTTGACTTGATTTGTAGATCACTCAGCCATTCGAATTGTATATTGTGCTGTCTCCACGGTTGCCCAAGAGCGCTGCAGTGGGGGCCGCAAATGCAGTGGTACGTTGGGCAAAGAAGGAGGAAGGTCGGTTATTCTTGAGGGATGCTCCAGTTTTCTAGATTTTCATTTGACTGCTCGGCAATAAATTGTAGAAATGTAGCTAATGTATCTGGCTCTGACGCCTTCAGTACTAATTGATCTCTGGGTAAAAGCTAAGGCCACTGTACAAGAAATCGTACTGATGCGAAGAGTATGTGCCCTGCAATTTTACCGACACTGATATAACGAGGAGACTTTTCGAGTCCCCCGCCATGTCCAGACTCCTCTGCAAATTCGGCCTGTTCTCATTCTCCGTGAAGTGCATATAATCATCGACATTCTTGACAAATGACATCTCTTGCCCCGGTTTGACTTTTCGTATTTTGATCTCTTGTGGGACATTGCCCGAGGTATCAGATAATCTGGTCGGGGCCTGTGAGTAACACCAAGACAGGTATCGCACACAACCAACCTGTATGATGGAGTTCCTGGCATCCCACAAAACAATCTCTTCTCCGTGACCGGTTGCTTTTTGATGAATTCGACAGCTTTTAGAAGCCCTTCTGCATTCTCGAACTCGAATTCCATGCATCCACGGAGGCCTTGACTTTTCCGATATAAATATTCCTTGAAGAGGTAGTCGACGTATTCCGGCATGCCACGGACAAGCCAAATCAAGTCGCCCATCTTCTTCTTAATTTCGGCGACCGTTATCTCCCCACCAGCATCCGCCGAAGTCGCCGACCACACATTGCAGAACTCTTTATGGGCTGGCCAATGCGCCTTTTGACAAGCCTGATGACAGCGATGAGCGATAGGCACTCTGAAATGAGAAACCGCGCCTCACCGTGTCACAGTAACGCGCAGACCTTGATACGCCGTGTGGAAAGTAAATAAGATCGCAGGGTTGTGTCGGTGCCACCTGGAACTTACCTGCATCGTGAGCAGTTCTTCGGCGAGTTGACCTTCTGGACCGTCAATGCGAATTTGCAGGTAGGGTTGCTGCAGTCGTGCAAAATAAGGTTCTTGTGAGCAGCACCCGCCGACATAGTGTGTAATGATGAGGGTGGAAAGGAAGAGAGGTATACATGTGTCGCGGCACGTAAACTTAAATCATGGTTGAATAGGGGTGGCCCACGCGATATAAACAGACACTAGCCTCGTGAAGGAAGAGGGTCAGTATGTAGTATGTAGTAAAGATCGATGGATGGGGTGGATTATACATGGAAGTTGCTATATGGCGGAAATTGTACTATAACTGGGACCCGCATGTGATATCTTTCTGAATGCACAAAAACAGGATTTATGAGATGCTGTTCTGCCTGCGTCAAAGCCTACTAGAGCCTTGCTGAGACGAGGTTTGAGATGGTATCTATGAAGTATCCGTCCTCTCCCCCAAGCTCACTGTGGTTTGAGTTTTTTGTCCCAGAAGATTGATGTGTATGAGGTTGCTTTTTCGAGCTGCTTGCCATTCACATCATGCCACACCCGCACGGTATGGTCCTCCAACCACTAGACAATCCTGGATCCATCCAGCGAGAAGCAAACAGAACGCACATAATTCCCGGGTTTTGAAGTGGTGGGAGGATTGGCTCCCCAGTGAAGGCATCCCACACCCGCAGTCTTGTCCATCGACTCCAAGACAAACTTGGACGCTGCTGAGGCTTGTGGTCACTTCAACAGACATTTTTAATGCCTTGGCATCGCATTCAAGGAGCAGGCGAAGGTAGTGACATGGTGCGATCAAGGGGAGCAACTGATATGTAGTAACGTATCGGTGTCGGCTGAAAGTGTGAGGTGATCAAGGGCGCTCACAACACCACAGAGCTGCTGCATTGATACTTTAACGCGGCGCCAATGCGTACAAATGAGTAATCCCTAGGAGAATATGGGACACCAATATTGCCGGGTGGGAAATGGTCTGAGGGATGCATAGACTGGCGCAAGTTGGTGAATTTTGGAGTACGAAAATGCCCGATGTGGATATTCCTCTATGCCCAATTCCAGTAATACACGCAAAGCTAGACAACCTCAGACCCAATGCGATGAGATGATGAAGGATTGGCGAAGGATTGGCCTGAGACGCGGCAGCTCGCGGCAGGCGACCTCTGAATCACGCGCGCGCTGCTACTGTGTCCGACCAAATTCACTCTTCGACTGTGACACTGACAATGCTCGGTCTTAACACTTGCTGGCGAGGTCAGGCCTTGAACAATGCCACACTCTTTCTTAGACGGTCAATGACAACGGCACTTGCTTCGCGGCCCACTTCTTCCAAGGTGCCTATGCCCAACGGTGACCAGCTCTTTCCAACGCGTCCAAGCAACCCCGTTGAACGTCCTTTTCAGATACAATCAAGACACCTTCCGACTTTCTGAAAGCTATTGGACGCTCCAGCGAGACAAAAGTCAAGATTGAGGACTGGGAGGAATTCTGGCATGCGTCGGGTTTGACATTTAAGGCACAAGGCTTGGCCATACGCGATCGCAGGTCAGTCATACTATTGTCGTACTTTCCTTCCTTATCTCATTGCTGCTTGCACTTCCAGGTATATTCTGTGGTGTATGGAGAGATACCGGCAGGCGTTGGATATCTCAACGTTTGCACATCCACCAAAGCCTCCCAAGAAATATCGAGGGTGAGTTGCTGTACCCTCTCTTGGGTTTTCCACTTTGCTCAACATGAAACTATAGGTGGGGAGCCAGGTTCCAGAAGGGAAAGAGAATATGGTGATATGGTACTTAATACTTAATACAATCTGGCTGCCCTGCAGCAACTCCCATGGATGAGGGCCGACCTTGCAGCAATTACTTGAAGGGGCCACCGTCATGTTTGTAAAAAGGGCAGGACGTTCTTCACGTCCAGGCGTCTGTTGGGCATATAGCGGGCTATGTAAAGTAAGGAGCTCGTGAGTCGTGTGCTCTCTGCTCGGGCTTCATTTAAGTCACATGCGTCCTGTCATATTCGTGTGGTCTGCACAATTTGAATATGATGCGAACTCAATACAAGCTCAATATTAATCTGAAGCAGCTTACAGTTGCTCATAGGCTTCCTGTAGAGATTGAGTGGAGCAGTAAACAATATCGTAAATGTTTATTATTCAGCGATGCGTTCGGATAAATCCGGGAGGCAAAGTATCAGTCACTGTCACTGTACTGGACGCGAGCTCGACGTATTCCTTTCCACTCGGACGGCTATATTACCCCTCCTTTGCGTTCGGTCTCTTCAAGGTACTCACTGCATACCTCCCCCGCACCGGCGGGGCGAAGCGATGGGACTGGAATGGACCGCAAACTCCATGATCGGTGAGCAGCAGTTTGCCTTCCATATAATCGTACATGACTTACCAGTGACGCTTTCCAGCCGGGGCAGGCGGTGGTCTTGTCGCCAGCGTAGCGACCTGCCCTCTAGATGTCATCAAAACAAAGCTTCAGGCGCAGCGAGCAATACGGGGGCAGCCGGGATACGAAGGGATAATTCGTGAGTCAGGTCACGCTGTCCCCAGGCCCAATCTGAGCGCGTTTTCGTGTCGATGCAGAGACTGTCAAGACGGTCATACACCACAATGGCCTTCGAGGCATGTATCGCGGTCTGGGACCCACCATTCTGGGAAATCTCCCGACATGGGCGATATATCTTGCGGTGTATGATGGCATTAAGACTCACTTTGGCGAACCTCCCCTCGGAGCTGCCTCACACGATCGACTATACCCTGCTGCACAAGCTAAGGGCTATCAACCTCTCGCACGAGAACACCCCTGGTCCCTCCACATATTCTCTGCAATGGCTGCCGGTACGGCTAGTACCTTTTGTACCAACCCCCTGTGGGTCATAAAGACGAGGTTTATGGTGAGTATATTTACCCCTTTATCAACGTTTCTTTTGTTCACAACTTATCCCAGACGCAATCCGTGGCCGAAGTTAGATATCGACACACAGTCGATGCGGCCATGACTATCTATAGAACAGAAGGCATAAAGGCGTTCTATCGTGGTTTATTACCAAGCTTGCTTGGAATCCTGCATGTTGCTGTTCAGTTTCCTCTATACGAGCAGCTAAAAACTTGGTCGCGTGAGTGTTTATGCTACCCTTCCAAACACTTGAACTAATGTCACATCCAGAGGCTCGCTCGGACCAGCCTCTTCGCAGCGACCAAATTTTGCTCTGCTCTGCAATCGCTAAAATGACAGCGTCGATAGCCACATACCCCCACGAAGTCGTCAGAACTCGACTGCAAACGCAACGACGACCGTTATCGGGTCTGGCTTCTTCAGATGGCATGAAGAAGAATTTTGCGGGTCGAGGTATTATTTATACCACGAAGAAAATAATTGCCTTGGAAGGCTGGAGCGGCCTCTACAGGGGGTTATCGATTAACCTCCTTCGAACTGTACCGAACAGCGCAGTAACGATGCTAACGTGCGTCGCCTGCTTTCCACATCTCACCGTGTTGCTAATCCTGTCTCTTTGCATCAGATACGAGCTCTTGATGCGACGCCTCAATACACCACGGACTTAATATTGCTCAGCGGACAGCGCCAAACTATAGACCGACGACTTCCTCTCCGAAGATGTCCAACCCTTGTGTATTGTAGCTCCACTTTCTTTCTTGCATTCAAACGTTCTCTGAATCGGCTACCCAATGTGTATACTCAATTCCATCGACTGCTTTTTTCCATCGGCTGCTTGTCAGTGAATCGAGAGCCCCTTCACTCCTCAGAGACGGTTTGCTCTTCTTCGGACCTCATTCCTCTGCTGCACTGGGGTAATGACTTCGGCCCCACACATGCTTGCGCTTGAATGCATTACACTGTCTATGGTCACTGGCCTCACTTGCATTTGATAACCTGGCATAAAAGCGTCTTAACATGATATCATATTCGAGTCCGTAAGGGTGGTTTAACACTGAATTAGCTGGTTTGAGCACGTCGTTACGGGTAAGAGGGTAGCGCTGGACGGAAGGGATTGCTAGATTGTTCTTCGTTGTCACAGATAACCACACGCGTGCGGTAAAGAATGTGGCTCGACGTGCATAATGCAGTACGGTTTGGAAAGGCAGGCGGGTAAAAAGTACAGAAGAATGTCTGAAGCAAGCTATGTAAACGAGTGGAGGCGCAGACGTGCATGTGAAGGGGATGGTGTAACCAAGTCCAAGATGGGAAGAAGGCGGGGTTGGGGTGTGTGGTATATATAAAAAAGAGTTCGAGTAGCAAAAAAATAATATCAAAGGTAAAATTGGTGGTATGGAAAATGCAGCTAATAAGACAGATGGGGTTTGGGGCAGACTGAATGGCCCAAAGAAACAATGTCGTGAGCGCTAGAAGCTGGCGAATTATGCAAAGTGTAAGCGTACAAATGAAGAATCACGGTGGCGGCGACAACGCTAATGTGTGTGTGCCGTTTCGGTTTCACCCGAGTCGCTCATGGATTCCACCTGCACTCCACGAGACGACTCAACACTCCGTATGTCGCGCCCCTCGTCCGCCAACTCCCTGTTCATCAGCGCACCATTGTTCGGGTCCGACCCCGGACTGTCGCCCTCGTCAATCCCGCCCGCAAATTCCGGCTTCCGTAACGCTTTTCTAAAGGCGTCGGCCATGATAGCGGCGTCCGCACCAGAGAAGGGGCCACCTTCACCGGCAGAGCCGCCATGTGACACCGATGATGCACCGTCTGGGGACACGACTGACGACGCGCGGCGATGCTCGTACGCGGCGCCTCCCGCGGCCCCAGCCGCACCAGCTGCAAGCGTGGCGCCGCCGCCGAGCAATGGTGAGCTTGCTGTTTGGACATTGGCCATCATGGGCGATGCTGAGCCTATAGAGCCCCGGCTCGACTCCTCGTCTCTTCTGCGCAGGCGCCGCACGAGCAAGAAGGCAAGGATGCCGGCAGCGATGATCGCAAGGAGGCCGAGCACGACGATAACGCCAATGGCCCATTTCGGGAAATTCGTGCCACCAGTGTCAGACTGCACGCCACCTCCAGCGCTTGTGGAACTGGGCGATGCACCAAGAGAGCCCGTGCGCGACGCTACTGATGCGGTTGATGCGGTTGATTCGGACGAAAGAACCGATGATGCTATCGCTGCCAGCGAAGTAGATGCTATGGACGCAGTGGAGGCAGACGACGCTGATGCTAATGATGAGCTGACAGAATCAAGGTAGGTGGTCTCTGTGGCTCATGTCGTCAGTTTGGCCTTTGGCAAATGCCAGGTCGTTTACTCACGGACTGCGGTGAACGTTGCCTGGGCCACCTCTGAGCCATCGAGAGCGGATCCAGCTGGTTGAACGACCCAATAAAAGGGCAACGAGATATTTTTCCCGCTCCATCCTGTACCTCGGGTCCCGAACCACGTATCATCGACTTGTGCCGTAACATATCCCGCTTGACCACGCGGATTGGTCTGGTTATACATGTTCACTATAGGCTGCAATGAGTCACCAGTGAAGACGTATATGTCCACCATTTCTGCGTCATAAACGGCGATTCGGTTCGCATTCCCTGCAAATGAATGGATGTGAGTGACGTAAGGCGATTACAACTGGTGACGAGACGCACAGACGAAGGGGGCATATTCATGTTGGGGGACGATGGTGTCTGCGGTTGGGAAGCAGGATATTACTTGGTTGCCAGAGTAAACCTGACAGTTTTCCATTGCAGTGGCTGCAAGTAGAGATAATTTTGTCAGACGGATGATCGATGCGGACGAGGAAAGGGGTGACGAAAGCGCGTTTGGAGTATGTTGATAATGGGCTTGGAATGAAATGAACACATACCTATCTGCGAGGAATCGGCAGTCTGGCGGGGCGAGTTTGCAGCTGTGCGCCGCCGTTTGAAGCTTTCAGTGCCGGTGCGTTTTGGCCGGGGTTGCTGATAGGACGTCGACGGGGCCGGCGTCCGTTCTGGCCACGGCAAGGACTCGGAGGGAGAAGCTGCCATCAGAGAAGCTCAAGAGGGGTTCAACTTGAGAAAAGAGGGGAGATCTATAGGGAGGAAGAGCAAAAGGCAAGGCAGAAGGTGTTTGGCGGTAAGGAGGTGTTTAGAGAACGAATCTAAGCTAGCATATCCAAATAAGCGAGGAGTATAAGGTGAGCAGGCTCGCTATAACAGTGCTCGACAGTACGTGCTGAAATGCACGACGCAGAGAAAAGGCCAGTAAAAGACGAGCAGGGGCGGAATGTGACGGATAAAGGGCGTCGAAGGCCGGTTGGGAGGAGAGGAACGATAAATATTTCCCATGAACAATCAAAGACCCCGGGCACCCCTCAGCCGCCGCACCAGTACTATACTCCAATTAATCTATCACTTAACACTCCATGTCTCAAATATTCAGTCTCTAGCTCAAATATATCTCCTTAATATTGCTACATGTGCTGGGTCTCCCTGGTAAAACCATTGCAAAACGCAGAAAAATATTCATCGGCAGCATCACATCAGTGCTTCTCGCTGTCCGGGGGTTATGTAAATTACCCGCATATCCTTCTAGGCTCTCGAATGCGCGCGTGCTGCACGCATGGCTCATGTCGTGGGCTGCTAGAGCGGCGCTGAATGCCAGGATGATCGATATTGAGCGTAGCATCGACACTCCGGTCATCGATCGCCCCATGACAACCTTGGAGAGTTGAGTCAAACTTGAGTAATAAAATGCATCGGAAGTTCTTCTGCCCGGAATCTGTCCATGTGCGCTCCAACCTCGGGTGGCGTCGTTCAACTTGTCCGGGGTAAGATTTGAATGGGAGTGTATACGTATGGGGCGCGTAAGCACGAGAAGCATGATGTGGCATCAGATTAGGGTCAACAAGAATGAAAGGCGCATGACCCTCGAGGCGTTATAGTTTGTGCGCCGGTATTTTCGAGTGACGCCCATGTTGCAAATCCACGCGATCAGCTTAAGCTAACACGTTTGGCTGCGTCAAGAATGCAGGCACATTAACACTGAGAGTAGTCTAGCCTGCGGCGATGACTGTTATCTGAAGAGATCGCATGTTCAAGGCACAGTAGGGCACAGTGCACGATTCAGGAGATAGGCCCACGGTCAGGTACAATGGGCATTGTGACCCGAGAACACACCAAATTCGGATCAATACCATCCCATGCATATTATTGGCGTGTATATTTGGTGCTTATCATGCCTGGATAGCAGGACGCGTGTCAGTGCCGCTGGATACCGAAAACAAAAAACTGCAGGACCCCAACGTCAGAGATTACTCGTGATCCACCAGCCACTGCGATTGTGCGAAGATGTCCGCCCACTTCAGGCTCTCGTCTTCTGGCTTGCCATATTCCTTCACATCCAACACGATCCCTTCGCCGAGCCTTCCCTCGTACAAATGCCAAAATCGGTTCTCCCAGACGAGCCGAGCAGACCCTTCCTGTGCCGCTGCGGTGCCGATCTTGAGCAGCCACAGACGCTCGCTGCGCGCGAAGAATTTATCGGCGGTTACGGCAACCTGGTGTGCCATGGAGAGGTGCATGAAACCGTCCTTGGCGTCCAGAGCGCTGAGAGGCAGCTCGAATGGGATGGGCGACGGCGGCTGCGCATCTACGATTTTGTAGAGAAGCGCTGGAAGTTCGGATTTGGCTGCCATTGTAAGACAATAGTAGATTTTGAGGGTGGGAAAGACTAGGGAATCTGTAAGTCGGTCTCTAGAATGGGTGCAGGGCTGAGTTGTACTGACGAGTACACAGCCAAAGCTAAGTTGTTTGGAATGAACCGGAGTTAGTGTTTCAGAATGATCCCGTAGAAATGTAGCGTCTGTCTCCAGCTGGACTTGAGTTGAGCCAAATTACTTTCATCCGGAAGCACAGATCCGGTTGAACCTCCTTCCCCTTGGTCTCAGGTTGAGAGCGAAGACGTTGGCGCAAACTCTGCATCACGGTTACTTAGTGACTCACGCTTCCAATTCACGTTGTGTCCTCCGCTGACCTGTGTGCTCATATTTCTGCAGATTCTTCCCATACTCCATCCTGGTCTCTGGGCTGCTCTATCTAGGGATCATCTATGCTAGGCTCCTCTGCTACGGGCTTCTCTACTGGGCTTTCTGCCGGGCTTCTCTTCTGGGCTTCTCTTCTGGGCTTCTCTTCTGGGAGTTTTCGCATTTGTGAGCTGAACCTCTTTTTCTTCAGCACGCCGACGACACACAATCGTCTCCAGCTCTACATTCCTCATTCATTTGCTTATCTCTTTACCTACTCTGTCTTTTCTTCTTTCTCTGCATCATGCCTTCTGTCAGCCGCTTCACCAAGCCTGTCGGCACCGCCCTCAAAGCCGACTCGCAGCGTTTCGCCAATCACTTCGATCTCGATGACAGCGGCAATGTCGAAACGCTTCGGACGCGCGTCAAGGCTTATTTGGACGCCCACGCTGACGATCTTGCGTCTGATCGGGTGTAAAGCGCAAGCGCGATCGCACACGACTGGCGCTCAATCCACCAGCGCCATCGCAGGAGGCGCCTCGGCCTCCGACACCCTCAAATCGGTCTCCGACTCCGCCCAGTCGTTCCCTTACCCCTACGCGTCGTCCTACAACTCCTCCGTTGCACAGCCAATCCACTGTTTGGATGGGCATCCTGGGCTCGCATGCCGCTGCCGATCCTTCTTCGGATCGCGACCGTAGTAACAGGAGCGAGACGGTGGATGACCTGCTCGCTACTACGGGACATCAATGTATCTGTTCTCGCGCGAATCAATTCTTTCGTCCTACATCTTCATCATATTCCTTTTGCCTGCCCGAGGGCCCCCATCGACCCGCTCCAGGGCCCCCATCTACCCGCTCCAGGGCTTTCATCTACCCGCTCCAGGGATCCTTCGTCTACCCGCTCAAGGGCTTCCCTCTACCCGCTCAAGGGATTACAGATGCCCGCTCAAGGGATCCTCCATTTGCCCGCTCCAGGGCCTTCATACACCCGTCCGAGGGCACCTACATCTACCTGTTCTAGGGACTTCCATACCTTTCCGCCACGAAGGCTTTGTTTTCCCTGCTACGGTTAATTCTTTGCACGGCCTTTAAATGTTCCTTTACTTCGGGACATGGATCTCTAGATTCCTTTGCAACCTCTGTATATCCTCATACACAATGAATTTATTTCTCCGCCACTTCCTTTGAACCCCTCGGCTACAGCTTGAATTTCCCGGGCTAGTTCATTAACATCATGCTTCGCAGTCCATCCAGTTTCTGACGCTGGGTATTTGCCGCATCCCAATGCTCCTCAAACGCGCGCCGGTGATAGGCCCAAGCGCCAAGTCGGGTACCTTGCTTCCAGTGCTTCACATGTGGTGCCCGACTTCGTTCGAAAGATATTTCATCAGGGGTGCAAGGTTCATGTTCCATTACCTCACCTCGGCGGCTGCGCATCTACGATTTTGTAGAGGAGCACTGGAAGTTCAGCCATTGTAAGACAATAGTAGATTTTGAGGGCGGGAAGGACCAGGGAATCTGTAAGGGTGGTAAGACTCGGTCTCTAGAATAGGGGCAGGGCTGAGTTGTACTGACGAGTATTATTTAAGTAGGAATGAGGTGGGAGCAGAAAGTCCGTGATCTATATATATCCGGATGGATATCGGTGGCTCAGCCACTGCAAGCGATCGAGCTGCGGTCCATTCGTCTTCTCAATCAATTATTCCACCAATCTCATTTGCCTCATTATCTTTCCAATATTTCGCTGGTATCAATGGAACTATGCTTCAAATAATCTCTGGGACATTCTGCATATATTCGGCTCATACTGGGAGCTTTGTTGTTCATTTAAGTAATCATCGTGAATTCTCGCAGCAAAAGCAAACATGATACAATTTATTCTTTCAATTTCAATTCAATACACAGCTACTATTCTTTCCAAATTCCACATATCTAAAAGATACAAGGATAAGCCGACATTCATGATGTGTAGATGAGCTGTGCACTTACATGCGTCTGGGAGGCGAATGCAGTGCTTAGCATGCGCAGCCAGGGAAATTCGGGCAGCATGTCTATGGAAGACAAGGTTTTAGTATGTATCGGATGGCATATTGAGCGAACGACGTACGGCAGAGGCGCAACCGCAACCAGGGGGCTGTAATCAAGGGCGAGGATCAGTATATGCACCAATCATACCAACGTGAAAGAAATATGCGCACGTCTTCGCAGCAGTCCTGGCGAGAGATCAGACGGCCGTCGAGGGTCAGAACGGTGTCGGAGCGCCTGTCGAGGAAGGGCGACGTGAGGGCGGAGACGTCCCTGTTGACGAGGGCCGGCTCAGCGGCGACGACGGCTACGCAGAGCGCAGCGATGAGAGTTTGGAAACGCATGTTGGATGAGTTCAGTGGGGGTGAACTGTGCAGAATTTGGGGTGAGGTTGGTTGGCTTTTATATGCTTGTGCAACCCCGAAATCCCACGGCGAGGCTCTTCCATTTGATAAAGATACAGTCCATTTGATGAAGTCACTGGAGTCCACCTGATGAAGTCAGAGTCCATTTGATCACGATATTAGAAATGAAGCGCGTGAACACGACCCATTAGCTTCCATTAGCTCCACAATCAATGGATCATAGACCAGCAGTCAGCAAAGTTTAGCAGAAAGAACGAAGGCTATGACTTCGATTTTGATTGAATCAAACGCGCCCGCTGCCAGCAATATCAAAGTGTCCAACAATAGTCTAACAAGAGCGCACCGCAGCAGGTGATATATGATAACGCAGCATCAGAGCAGCATGTCCAAGCAATTTCACTGATCGCCGTGGCCAGGACGGCGAATTATCATCATCCCAGGTGTGCTAGTTGAGTACTCGGGATCGCTATATAAGCTATATATGCGATAGCAAGCGGAGGCAAGCGGTCCGTGAAATCCGCAGTGTAGGTTCTGTGCAGTCAGATTCTTGCTCACGGTTGGGTGTCGGTATGCATGAGCAGCCTGAGGCCCTGGCAGTGAGTCTGAGAGTCAGTACACAAGTGGCAAGTCGGAAGGCAAGGTCGGAATCGGCCGTAACTTCTGGAATTTGAATTTAGTATATCGTCCGAGTGGACCGAATTCAAACAGTTCCACGATCTGCTTCCCGTCAGTATCGAGCTGTATCGAATCGATTCATATCAATTCATGGCCAACAAATCGATGCTTGCTTTTCGACAGTCTACAAGACTACAACCCCGCACGACCAACAGCAACTCGAACATGATGCATGATGTCCGTGAGGTGAACTGTATTGAATTCTGGCGACCTTGATTTGCATTCAAATGTTTTAACAACTGCCAAATCCCACGGCGAGGCTCTTCAATTTGACGAAGCTAACGACTATTCTCCTACCGACATTGGAAGTGAGCCTAGTGAAACGTGTCAAAATGATCCACTGACTCTAAAACTGTCAAGCACAGATGAGCAGTCAGCAAAGGTCATTAACGAAAGGTAACGAAGGTGGTGATTTTGATTTTGAATCAACTGACATGCCCGCTGCCCTCCGCTGCCAGCAATGCGTCCACCAAGAGCTCAGCAAGAGCGCAATACAACAGACGGTAACACAGCAGCAGAGCAGGATGTCCAAGCTATTTCACAGACATTTGCGGCCAGGCAGTTATTATTGTTAGTCGTCGGCGAATTGTGGGTGCCACTGCGTAGTACTCAGAACCGCTTCGCCTCGATAGCATGCGGTCTGTAAGAATGCACAGCAGGTTCGGCGCAATCAAATTTCTTGGTCAGGGTGGAGTGTGATTCTGAATGGGCGGCATGAAAGTTGTTGCACAAATAATGAGGCAGAACAAGGGAAGAAGGCCGGGTTGGTATCGGCCGCGCCTGGAATTTCGGAGCTTAATCGCCTAAGACCGAACGCCACTGACCAGTGCTGACTCCCCGCATCGAATCGGTTCAGGCCAAATCCCTGCCTGCTTCGTAACACTCCGACCCTCCACGAACAACAGCAACTCCAACATGGTAAAAGTCACTTTGAACGGCACAGTTCTCGCGGAATCCGACAAGACAGTCGTGGTGGAAAACGGCCACTACTTCCCACCAGACGCTGTGCGGACTGATCTGTTCACTGATTCAAAGACTAGGTGAGCGTGGTCAATGATGATTAGATGATAAACCATGAACAAGGAAATGGCTGTCAAGCACGGTCTGTGGTTGGAAAGGGTAGGCTTCTTGATCATCGCGGCCGGCGCGAACTGATTTGAATGCAAGCACGGCGTCATACTACAACGCATCGGTTGATGGGAAGACTGTGAATGACATCGCATGGTAAGCACCCTCACGCTTGTCCAGGTGGCATACACTGAGCTAGAATCTGATGGCAGGTACTACCCGGCCCCCAAGGACGCGGCAGAGAACATCAAGGGATATGTATCATTTTACAAGGCATGTCACCAATGTGTCAAATGTCCACCCGCATATATTGATGTTCCCTGGCAATTTAGAACAAAGTCACCATTGTTTGATGTGCTTCAAAGCAAGATCAGGGCCGGTGTGGGAAGGCGGCGTTGAGTTGATGCTGGCCTGCTCTTCGGTCTTCAGAACGAAATCGAAACGACGCCCCATCATCCATGAATGTAATGAACGGAATAACTATCACTGTAAATGACCATGATTATCGAGAAAATCGAAAAGTGATGTTTTTGTCAATGCTGATTCCCGAACATTGAGGCTCACCTTCCAAATATACTGTTCACACCTTGGGGCCAAGTCTACGGCGAATGCTCTGACCTAATCTGAGTGATTCCAAGTCTCAATTGCAAATATATGTCTGCATATACAAAATAGTGTCAACTCTGATCAATTCGCGGTCGCGGATACGGGAGCCGCCCCGATAGCTTTAGGCATTTTCTTATCCCCCGAAGCCATTTGCTCTAGATCTGCTGGTTTAAAATAGTGCGGTGCCACTGAAACAAAGAAAAGTCAGAATGGGAACAATTGGAAAGCAGTGAGAACCAAACACACCCTCGAGTAACCACGCCGGCTTGATCTCCATCACTTGCCTGTGTGCAAAGTAGCTTGGTCAGAAATGCCGTCAGGTTTGGGTGGGCAAGAAGAGGACGTACCTCATATAGGACTTCGATGTCATGACGAGTTCATAGTATAATAGTGACTTGACAGGTGGTTGATGTTGGAACAAACTTGATGATGGATGGATATACACCGTATGATTGGTTTTCATTGTTCTGTACGAGTCACCGCTTTTTGAGAGTTGAGCCTAAACACCACATCATTAGTAGTTGTAAGCCGAAAGCAAAAGACGGGGGAAACATACCGTGTTGTAGAAGTAGCCCGCAGTTAACGCCTTCTGTACAGGGGTGATATCATTCTGATTAGGGTTGCCTTGGATGACGACCTCCACGCGCTCGCAAAGGCCTGCCAGCTGATCTCGAATATCACGCGCACGGCTGATGCTCTTGAACTGGAGGAATTGTTCATAACAGAACTGTTGCGAATAGTTTGTTTCTGCCCATTGCTCCCATACATTGAGCAATGTAAAGTGGTCGCCACCGGCGCGGACGAAATTTTGTCGTGCTTGATCAGCGTGGAGCTTCTTGTCTTTGGGACGGTAGAAGAGTGAGCCAGATTCAGAAAGCATGGCTATGATAGTTAGAATCTGCGAGGCACCATAAGAATGCATGCCAGACGAATCAATTTCGATAGACGTACCTCTTCTGTGCAAGAGTAGTTTTCGCTGGAGATGATGGCTTTGGATAACATGGGGTCAACGGGGAACTCTGCCATTCTTCGACCAAGTTTGGTGAGTTCACCGAGATCATTTAGTGCTCCAAGAGCGTATAGAAGCTCCAGTGCCCGCATGAGGGTTTCTGTCGGTGGTGGGTCCATAAACTCAAAGTTCATTAGGTTATTGATGCCCAACGATTTAAGCATAAGCACGGTCATGCCCATATTGGTTCGCTGAATTTCGGGAACGGTATTCTCCTCCAGCTCGTTCGAGAAGGCCCACTTGGTGTACAACCGGAAGGCTTTCCCTGGACCTACACGGCCTGCACGACCAGCCCGCTGGTTGGCGGATGCACGAGAGCACTATATTTACGTGTCAGTCCGTGGATCGAGCCAATTTGAAGAAAAGTCTGCTTACTGGGACGACGACAAGTGAAGACATTCCGGTTCGTGGATTGTATGAATTCTGTTTTACGAAGCCAGGATCGATGACGAATACGACCCCCTCAATAGTGATGGAAGTTTCAGCGATGTTCGTTGCTAGCACTACTTTCCTTGCGCCGTCGGGTGTCGGTTCAAAGATTTTGGCTTGCATGTCGCTGGGCAAATTGGCATAGATGGGGCATATCACTAGCTCAGGGATCTTGTTTCCAAGGGTTCGCGCCGTCTCCTGCAGGTTTTCATGCGCAGCTTCAATTTCGTCCTGGCCCTAAATTTCGATGTTAGAGAGATCGTGGTATGACAAAAAGAAGTTCACGAACCGTAAAGAACACTAGAATGTCACCCTTGGGCTGTGTGGTGTGTATTTGGAACACGGTGGTTATGGCTGCATGAAGATAATTTGCTTCTGGTTGAGGAGTGTAATGAATATCGACGGGATATCGGCGACCTGGCACTGTAAAGGTGTCAGAATTGAAATGAAGCAAGAGGCGACGTGCAACTAACCATAGAAAACAGGAGCGTTATCAAAATATTCGCTGAATTTCTCAGCGTCCATGGTTGCACTGGAAATCAAGAGTCGGAGCTCTGGTCGGAAGCGAGCAATATCCTGCCGAAGGACGCGGGTCAGTCTGTGTAAAAAACTATCAGTGGGTTGGGTCACACACCTTAACGAGTGCAAAGAGAATGTCCGTACTCAGTGTTCGCTCGTGCGCCTCGTCGATGATTAATGCTGAATATCCTGCGAGATCAGGCTCGGTCAGGAACTCCCGCAGCAGCATTCCATCCGTCATGTACTTTAGCACAGTTTTGTCGCTAGTGCAGTCCTCGAACCGGATTGAGTAGCCGACTTCATAGCCGACTTTTGTGCCCATCTCATCAGCTACACGAGCAGCTACGGACATAGCGGCAACTCGTCGTGGTTGAGTGCATCCGACCTTTTGCCCGTTAGCTGTGTAGCCAGATTCGTGCAAGTATTGTGGGAGTTGTGTAGTTTTTCCCGAGCCTGTTTCTGCGACAACTATCAACACTTGATGTTCTTTGACAGCTTCCAGTAGTTGTTCGCGATACGTGTAAATGGGAAGGGATTTTCGAGTTTCATCCATAGTTTGAGCTGAGGGGCGATGATGAGCTAGCCATTCAATATATCACGTTATAACATACATACCTCGTCTTTCGGCCTCGTCTATCGTCGCTTGCAGAAGCTTGTCAGCGGCGCTCATTTGATTCTCGCCACCCATGGTCTGGTCCATGACAAATTTGATGGTTTGACTTTCGTCGAAGACATATTCATATTCTTCTACCAGGTCCGGTTTGTCCATGGCCCCAGTTTTGAACGTACTGTTCTGCGTCTGAGCCGCCTCCCATTGGTCGATGTCTGTTGTGAATTGGTCGTCTTTTGGTTTGGCATCCTCGTAGCGTTTGTAAAGAACACTCTCTTTCTTCTTCTTGTCAATTTTACCCTGCTCGGTAATGTAGTCCTCGGGCAGTTGGTATCCGTCATATTTGTCGTTAATCTTGAGGCGTTCCTCTACAAGTTGAAGGAGCTGTTTCTTCCTGTCGAGATCGGCGCGTTCTCGTTTCGAAATCTTCATGCCCGCAAATAGGGACTCATCGTCCGCAATCTCCTTTCGCAGAAGTTCAATTTGTTGAATTTCGCGCTTGGTGAGGTATTCCTGTCGCGAGTGTTGACGAAGCGAGGGCATAGCTTGGTTTCGCAGGTCACCATCGTCGGCCATGAGTCGTCGCTGCGCCGCCTCCGCTGCCCCTGGGTTCTTAGCTGAACGGTCCTCGACAATCTTCTTCGTCTTTTCTCGATCGCGGTCCCGTACACGCTCGGCAAACGCATCACGCTCTTCCAAATCGCGAACCCGTTCCTGCTCCTTGCTGACATCTTCGCCCCCAGGAATGTCGAGCTCCATGTCATCCTCCCTCTCTACATCTTCATCCTCTCGCCGTCGTTTCCTCGCCTTCTCCTTTTCCTCTTCGTCACTCTCCCACTCCTTGCTGTCATAGTCTCGTTTCCGTATATGACGGTCCTTCTTGTCCGCACCGCTCTTGTCTTCTCTCCGTTTCTCCTTCTTCTTGACCTCGACCACACTACTCTCAGCATCATCCTCCAACAGGAATCCAAACTTCTGGGAATGGAGAGCTTTAGCGTCCTTCTCGGCCTGTTTGTGAGCAGTGTTTGATGACTTCTTGTGCTTTGCCTTGCGCGGAACACGGCTGAAGACTTCTGTTATGAACTGGTGCGCGTCCGGAGTGTCTGGCAAACCTGAGGCATTGAGTGAAGAGAAAAGGGAGTCAGGAGTTTTTGCAGATGATGCTAGGGATCGTTTATTAGGGGCTTGGAATTCGCAGATCTAAGAAGACCACACACCTGTAGCCAATACATAGTCGATTATACTGCGGTCTGCAAGACCAAATAGCTATAAATCAAAGGCTCGTGTTCAGTGAATATACATTCTGGACGGCAATGTGAGCTTACGCGAAGGGAATTGTCGCTGATATATCGCTCGAGGTCTGAGGACATGAAGGCAGAAGTGAAGCACAGGAGTAAGGTGGTCACGCTCAGTGACTCGAATTTAGACTCGTAACCAATCTGAGTATGTAGCCAAACTGACGATATTCATGACAGTGTAATTGCGGTCTGTATGTACTACAGCACAAATTAAAATTCGCAATAAAATCACTCTCATATTCTATACAGTTATGCAACAGGTATGTATGTATAAAAATTTGAGGCCATCCAATGAGTAAATGAGCTCGCAGGAGCCGCTCGTCAAAAGGTGGTCCGAAATCGAATTCAGGTAGGCCGGTAGTAGTATTATACCCTTGAAGCTGTCTTTATCAACTGCCTGCCAGGTTCCCTGGATTATGGTCTTGCCACAGAAAGCTCTTGGAATGGCAACCCCAACTCAACCCGTCATCCGTTTTGCTACTAGAAAACTCCATACCCAGCCAGCCAGTGGAGGCTCACTTCGCAGGTCTTATCTGTATGGTTCGTATGCCATTGCATGTATTGGCTTGCAATGCATATCATCTTGACTTCTCAATGCTTCAGTGCCCGCGTCCTCGGATCGCATGCTTGAGAAATCACTTCTAACGAAGTCTGATGTGATCATATATGATCTAGAGGACTCCGTTCCTCCCAGCACAAAGGACAAAGATGCGGCCAGAAACCGACTGAAAGATTTCATTGCCGTATGTAAATACGTTGGAGCATATATCTTGAATCTGAACAACTTCGAAGGGCACCTCGACCGACAAGCTTCCACGTCCGGAGCGCATAGCAGTGCGGTTGAATGATATCAGTGAGTCAATTCCTCAATCCCCAAGAATTCAAATGCCAAGCACCCCAGGCACTCCCCATTTCAAGCATGACATCGCACAGGCCGTAAATCTACGCCACATTCACTCAGCTCAACCGTTAACTAACCACGCTAACAGCTTAGCATACCGTCTATTCGGACTCTCATTCTCCCTAAAATTCACTCTGCACAGGACCTCCATCATGTCTCGCGAGAAATCTACATGTCTCGACAGAGTGGATCATCTGATCAGGCCCCTCTGAACATTGTCGCAAGCATTGAAAGCGCTCGTGCCTTATGGGGTCTTGGCGATATCGCCGGCTGGCAGTCAGAGTATGGCCCAGAAGGGGGAAAGCTCAGCGCTGTACTGGTGCGCTGGTTTCTGTTCTGCGCTGGTCCCTGTTTTTGAGCTCAAGGCCCTGATCCTGTGCGTAGTTTGCATCCGAAGATTGTAAGATCCCGTGGGGCAACATCAAGTTGAGAGAATCGTGCTGATTGTTACTTGACATAGACTGTGCAGATACATCCATCATACGAACCGACACAAGGAAGGAGCTGCTGTACACTCGATCCCAAATCGTCGTCGCAGCAAAAGCGTTTGGGGTTGATGCAATCGACATGGTGGGTTGCGAGCAGTACTCTCACACCGCATAAGCTGATCCTTCTGCGCAGGTTTGTATCAACTACAAGGACCTTGACTACTTGAAGGAAGAATGCGAAGATGGCCGTCGGTTGGGGTTCAATGGAAAGGTGATGTTGTAGCCCGTGCATGCACCACCCTTGCTGATATACCATGACCACTCTAGCAAGCAATTCATCCCAGCCAGGTCGAGCTGATACAATCCACATTCGTTCCTACATCAAAGGGTATATCCTTTACTTTGGCAATGCTCTGCTAGGCCATTTACACATTGATTGTACAGATATTTTAAGAGCAGCAAAGATTCTCCATCAAATGGAGAAGGCATATGCGCTAGAAAAAGGCGCCTTTGGCCTGGACCTCGAAGGCGGTGGCAAGGAAATGATTGATGCACCGATGCTGAAGCAGGTTTGACGCCCGCTTCTTATGGGAAAATTGCTTGTTGTTAATGCTGTCCAACAGGCCGTAAATACCATTCAAATTGCCAAGGCTGCAGGCATCGAGATACCTCGTATCGAAGGGTAACCTGTTTTGAAAATTTACCTCCTAATAGATGTTTCCGCAAATTATCCTGTTCACATGTCCTCTTTGGGTTTGATTGCTGTTTGACCCAACCGGAGCGTGAGGTATCTTGCCATTTAACATGCTGGACGAGTTGGCACCCTGCTACAACAAAATGAACCATCTTCTATCTGCCTATCATACCCGTCCAGTCAAATGCATCGTATCTTTGCTTCAACTTCAACACCCGCTCCTTATTGCTCCGGAAATCAATTTTGCGTGGGCGCCGCCACCGACGAGGCTCCGTCTCCAGCACGTTCCCAATAATCTCAGCTGCGAAATAACTGCAGGCGAGAGCGTCAACTTCACGTGTCCAATAGGTAATAGAGCACGAGGACGCACCTGGGGAACTCGCCGCCCCCCTTTCCACCTTCGTCTGCACCTTCGTCATCTTCTCCTTGGCCCGCCGCTTCGCCCGTGCCCTCGATTACGTGTCCGTAGCCCTTCTCTCCTTTGTGATCGAACTGCACCATGAAATATGGTAGATTGGCAACCAAAGCACGGCGGAAGCCACCGGGGCGAGATGAGAAGTCAATCAACTTCTTGTGCTGCGACCATTCGGCTTCCGAGGAAAGTATGGACTCCTATAAACATGTTGGAAAGGCTGCATGTATGGGAAAGATAATGGGTAAACATGCCTTGAAATACTGAGGTATGACCTCGTATTGCTCCCAAGGCAGGGGCACGCATTCTATAAATGTGTGCTTTTGGTACTTGAGTGTGATCACGGTCTCATAGAACACGACCCCTTTGTCTTCTGCAGCGAACATACGCATGAGACACTTCATAAAGTTCTAGTTGACACAGTTGAATATGCATAATATGGCACCGGAGTGAGAGAGATCTGACCTTCACTTCGTCCCATACATCGTCATCCCCTTCTAACATGGTTAGATGGTGTTGAATAGGCACTATGAGACAGTGCCCATCGACGAGCTCCTCATTGACGGTACAGGCAAGATATGCCCTTGTCCCCATTGCGACGACCGGTGCTTTAGGCGGAGAATCATCTTCACCAAAACAGAATTGACAGCTTGCCATCGCCTTTTGAGTACGCTTGTAATCTAAGGAGGTAACGAAACAATGAGAAAAGACCCCAGGTGGGGTTGTAAAAACACACCGTGGACCGCAAATTGTCGTTTCATGGCGTCCGAACGCATCTTCTGTCTGCCCAACTTTTCGGCATTGTCATCGATGTAATCCAAATCATTCTGCAGGATATTTAGAAGTGTAGAAAGCGCATCCACGACGCACGCACCTGGAATTTACCGTCGCCCATAATGGCTTTTGCAAACTGGGCATCAAGATCTTTCTGGTCCGCCATGCCGGCTCCAAAGCGTTCTTGCCGCAGCATTTCGCCCAGGGTTGTCGTGTCATCGTCTGCATTATATCGGATGATGTCGCCAGTCTTGGGATCACGAGTCTCGAACTGTAGAAGGGAGGTAAATGAACGGCCCCTGTGCAGAGAGCGATGTCTCACTTTCTCTTCCTTCTTCTTACGGTTTCCAGAAAGCACTGGCGCATCTTCCTTACCATGCCCTACGTCGTACATGCGACCCTGCGCATCCAGTGTTGGTAGCACTTGCAATTGGGTCCGAACACCACTCTGCGCTCCCGCGTTGGATGCTTGAACAGCCTCATCGTACTCACGTTCAAGAGTGTCCGCGTCCGGTGCATTCATAAGCTTGGCGCGTAGAACTTTAGCCTGGAGTTTGTTCAACGATGAAGGCGACACCCTTCCCGAGGATGCGGTGTTAACTGCACTCATTTGGGGTGTCATTACGGATGGAATGGGAGTATGCGACTGTGTGAGCGGGGATGCTGCTTGAGATGGTAGTCGGAGGGAATCAACGCGACGACTTTGGGGGGGCGTCGGGGTGGACGGTGTGCTGCGTTCAGCGTTTGTCATGGGTCGTCGGAACGATGAGCTGCGGCTCAAATTGCCACTACCACTGTCGGTGAACATGAACCCTTTTGCCCCTTCTTGCTCTCTGCCTTTCCCCTTCCGATCAGGGTTTTCGCCCCGTCCCGCGGAACGTTTACCTTCACGCTCATCAAGGATACGTCGCTCTTCCTTCGCATCCTCGAACGCCTGGAGAGACCCGAATCTATCGATAGCAATTTCCTCGATCGGTGTGCCCTCGTCATCGGCTGTCTCGAACACACGCCGAAGACGCATCATACGCCATTGTGAGCCAGGCCCACCCGGTGTAGTTGGTTTTGGAGGAGCTGGCGGTGCATTATGATCCATAGTGCTCTCGGCGTCCGGGTTTATCACCCTAGCGCTCATTTTGGGCTGCACGTAAGCGTCAGCACGAGGCTCAACACGGCAGATATGCACATACTGCAGCGGGTTCTGGCCGGTCAAGTAAATCTCTCTTTTTCTTCACTTCTGTTCCAAGGCTAGAAAAGAAGTCGACATTCCCACCACTAGAGCTGGGGGGAACTGCTGCTGGTTCGCCATAGTTCTCGATGAGCGAGTCATCTCCGGTAAACGGCTGCTTGTGGGGCACATCCGTGGTAGCAGTCGCGGTGGAAGATGGCAAGAGCATCCATTCATCACGCTTCAGGGACGTAACTGTCGAACCTGTGGGAGGTAAATTGGGATCGGAGGGCCCAGCGTTCGCATGTGAGGTTATGTTCAGGCTAGCAGCCGTAGGAATATCTGATGCTAGAACCTGCAATTACAGTCGGACAATGATATGATAGATGAGCCAAATACACGCACCTTTGTCCCGTCCATGTCTATATTTTTCTCCACCCACATGTCCTCGTCGTCGGGGTCATCGTCGGCGATGCGCAACTTGGCCTCTTCCTTTGTTTTCCGTTTCCTTGAATGGTGTTCATCATCATCTTTCTTGTGGCGTTTCTTGGTCTTTTTATCGCCGTCTTTGTCTCGAGACCGCTTGTGTTTGGAGGAATGTTTTTCTGTGTCGTTCATGATCAAGTTCGAATAAGCGCCAGTGGTAGTCAACTGAATATGACGCGTGTTTACTGCACTAATGCTTGCGCTACCATTCATGGGTCTCTCGACGCCATTGACCACAGTGTTAAGACGATTTCTAAACGGCTGGATTAGCAAGTTCCAACAAAACACCGCCTAAATCTCTCCGTATGTTCACGGATGGCTCCAAAGGAAGGATAATAATGGGACATCATACAGCAGTTATAAAGCAACAAAGGCATACAAATATCCAATAAGCTATGGGTTCTGCGTAGGCTGTGTAGGTGGCACATTATTGACGATGCTGACACTAATTTTCTCTCTCCTAGCGCTCGCACCATGGCCCTGGTAGTCCAGAATAGAGTAGAAGCCTTTCGTCAGAAATGAGGGGTTGACAACCACCGTGTTGTCGACGACCTATCCAAGGTCCGTTAGCCCACAGAGTACACAGTGACAAGGGCGCAAACAAACCTTTGAGAATTGCTTCAAGCGACTGGGCAAAATCAGCACGTCAGGAGTGTATTCTTGCGGACTTTCTGGATCTGATCCCAGCCTAAGACCCTCCATGTGTGTTACGTCCAGGTTGACATCGCCAGACAGGTCAAATGGCACGGGAAACAAAGGATAAAAACTACATTTGACGGATGGAATTTTCAGCTGGAAAAACCTTGGACGAACAAATGGTGTACTGACCTCCGTTGGTCAATAATATGCCTGCAGAGGTTAGACATCGGATCATTCCCAAGTGACGAGCCATTTGATACAGCATCCACTTCCGCAGCTGCTTTGAAGAATTTCTCCTTCTGCAGATGGAAAAGGGTATCGACACTGGTGACCCCGAACGATACATCATTCAATGTAAAACGAGAGGGATTAGGAAGCAGATGTATACGCTATGTGCATCGACAAGAAGTCAGGTCATGGTAGGAGGTATGTTCGGGCAGCAAGTTGACTCACAGGATCGCCAGCATACTCAGATTGAAACTCGCTTTGTGGAAATACGACGTGATTGTGAATGACATCTCTGATGCTAGGGACGAGGAGGACGATGCTTCCCGGGGAAAGATTCAGAAAGTCTTTCAATTGCGTTGTAAAATGGTCGTGGAAGATGTCAGCCGGTGATGAGTCGATGTCTCCATCCTTTATGGAGGGATGAGCAGAGTCAACGAAGGGTCCTATCTGGCTGGATTATGAGCAAAATACAGGGGAATGATGCAGAAGTATTACCAAAAGAACCACATCTGGCTTTTTCATGAGGAGCGCCTGGAAGAGAGTCTCGAATGGGGCATATTTCACATCTGTGTCTGGCGTGTAGGGGCCACTGGCAATGAACATCGAGAACGCAGTGTCTCGAGGTTCGGGCTTCACGCCTGTACCTAAAGAGGCTGGAGAATAGGGCAGCAGGGGTAGCTACGCGAAAGCAGATGAGAGGGTGCGTCAGATATCTAACAGAATTGAACTCACTGTCAAAACCTCTTCTACCATGAAGCAGCCTCCTCCTCCGTTCTTCCCTTTCAGAGCAACAATGGCACCAGGAAACCATTGCACGCCTCCAACGCCGGCAGGGCCGCCTCGCACTTTAACCCCTGGATAGAATTTAACCTGCACCCGTGCTCCGGAGGCCAGCATGCGGCTGGACTCGATAACGAGCGATGCTTCGTTGAGCTTGACGTTCTGAGACGAAGACTCCGAGTCCAAGCATATCCGGCCTACAATCACGGTCGATTCCTGGGAAATGTTTGAGGGTTATGTACAGGTTTGATGCAAGAGACCTACCTCTGTGGCTGCTGCAGGGTCGCCTAGGTCCGCGATCTTGCATTGATCGCGAAGGAGTTCTGCGAATTCGTCTATCTTATCATCGAGAACCTCACTTCGCTCGGAGACCTTCTCATACATGAATCTGTCTACGGAATAAGTGGTTTGAAGGGTGCGTGTTGAAAATGAAGCTCACATGCGCGTTGCTTCTTGGATATCTCGTCGTTCTTTGGCCCTTTAAATGTGACCTTGCTAGGTCCAGCGACACCCCTTTTATCATCAGCGCCGAAACCACTCGTTAATCTGCTTGATGCTAATCCCACTCTAAGCGTGCCATCAAGAGCTTTCTTGCCTGCCCCCATTTTCACGAATCCACCAGGGCGACCGCCTCTAGACGGCCCAGACTTTGACATCTGCGACCGGCTCGAAATTGCTGCCTTTGTGAGTCTAGCTAGTTCTATGGCCTTTTCGCGCTGAAGCTGTTCCTTGATCGTAGAGCACGCATCCATATCGAAAAACTTGATAGATTTCGTGGTGTTGAAAGAGATGGCCTCCCATTTCCATCGAAGATCATCTGCAGAGATATTGAACATTTGGCATATGTTCACACCTGAATAGACGCGTCAAAGGAAGCACTTTCAGTATCAGTAAGTCTAGACGCGTACATTCTGAAATCAGTTTCTCGTCTGCTGGGTCGATGAAGTCTTTGGAGAGGTTCTGTTTAAGTTCCGCGGTAGTAGACATGAGGGAGTTACGGAAACGCGTCGGCGCGACAATGGTACAACAAAGGTAGCGAGACTAAGCGAAGGCGCGTCCTCACTATCCTCACGTCGTTCTGTCACCGGTGCATCTCTCGTTCATCTCTGCCACATCGTCTATCAAAGCACGGTGCCAGCCAATTAGCATGTTGCAAGAAGAGGACCAAACCTTCTTTGAGAGAGAAAGAGACAAACTCTCGGGGGAGATCACCGCTGTTTGTGCACCGGCCACTGGGTTTCAAACGACCGTTGCTCAATCAATATATTTCTTCGCAGGGATTTGAGGAATTGCTATCATCCAGCAACAACTTAAATCGCAAACTTGAAGAAGTGCTTGGGATGACGAGGGAATACGAAACCATAGCTGCGCTATGGAAAAGCTTCCATGAACTCATGCGAGGACAACAAGCCAGCGATGCCGCGGAAGACAAGGGACCTGGTTTACCTGGTACAGGTGGTTACACTGTCTCACAGAAAACTTGAAACCGAGTAAGAGTAAACTATATACATCAACGAGAGGTTAATGATGACATTCTTTATGTATAGCAGGTCAGGTATCCAAATACATACAGGCAAGCGATGTAACTACACGTACACACATTACATAGCTGCATATTGGGCAACGGTGGAACGAAAGTAGGAAAATGTAAGATCAGGATGTAGGTGAGAAAAGTGTCTTTCAAACATCGGCCCAATTGGCCACCCAAGAGAATCCATTGAATTCTGACTGGTCACGAGCAGAAAGTTGCCCATGCACGGGCGTCAACGTGGGCTGCTCCTTCGTGAACTCTTCGTCGAAGTTGCTGGTATCAGCGCTGCCGTTCTGTTGAACTCTTTCAGTAATGTGCATCAGATATTAACGGGAGGTGCCTACAATGGTAGGGAAGTAAGGGGGTGGGATGCGCTTGTTGAAGATATCGTCGAAGCTGACGTCCTTGAAGAATGGGTGCTTCTTGATCTCTCCTGCATCCTCTTTACCTGAGCCTAAGCGACGAGCGGGATCACGCGTCAAGAGCTGCATCGTGATCAGTGATGTATATAACACGATATTTGCAGTGAACCTACTTTTTGTAGTATGGACACAGCATCGCGAGGCATCGTTATCGGATATAGAGGTTCATCTTCCAAAATGGCATCGAATATCTCATCCTCATCATCACCGCGGAATGGTGATTGGCCGAGCAGCATCTCGTATGTCAAGACACCAAAGGCCCACCAGTCAACGGCTCGTCCATAACGCTGCTCTAGGAGAATCTATTCGTCTAATTTGAGCACGAAAAGCGGAGTCAAGCATGGTTCTGCGCCTACCTCTGGCGCCATAAATTCTGGTGTTCCACAGAATGTGCTTGTTGTCTGGCCAAAATACATTTCCTCCTTGCAAAGACCGTAATCAGCGACTTTGACATGCCCTTCTACAGTAAGAAGAATGTTGTCCAGCTTTAAATCACTGCATGCATATTTGGATCAGCCCATGAGCCTCGTGCAATGGTTTATACGCTTACCGGTAAATGATACCATTAGCATGGAAGTACTCCAGCGCAAGTAAGACCTCAGAGGCGTAAAACTTGGCTTGCCGCAGTGAAAACTGCTTGCGTTGAATGTGCAGCATGAGATCACCTCCGCTAACATATTCCATGACAAAATACACGCGAGTCTCAGTCTGGAAACAAGAGTGGAGGCCTAACAGGAATGGATGACGCTCCCGTGCTGCTGTTAGGAAGACGCGCTTTTCTGATCGTGTGCTGCAGGTATGGTGTCAGCGACAACTTTGTTCGATTAATATGCAAATACCTCTCTACTTCATCATTGTCGATGATGAACTCCTTCTTTAAGACTTTGATGGCGTATAGAGCGTTGGTTTTTTTCTCTTCAGCCAACATTACCTTGCCGAAATTCCCCTTGCCGAGGACAGCCAGGAAGTTGAAGTCGTCCAGCCCAACTTTCCTCTTACGCGCAGGCGGCCGAGACTGTTGCGGGGATAACGACACTGCTTGACTGGGGCCCGGGGCGATTTCGGCAGGAGGGATTCTGGTCTGGCCAGGAGCAGGAGACGTTGGCTTCGTGGGGAATGAATTAACTGGAGGAATCTGTTTGTGACGTGAGATATGGCTTCTTGCAAATAAAGTAAGATTTACCTGGTATGGAGTTTTGGTATAAGGCTCTGCAGGAGGTTGATCATAAGTGGATGTTCTCGCAGGGGGAGGTTGATCGTAAGTGGGCGGTACTCGACCTGGACGAGCTCCTGCCACCGGTGTTTGAGGCGAGTAAGGTTGTTGCGTTTGTGTACGGGGATCGGGAGGGCGGCCATCCAACGAAGGACTTTGTCGCCCTAGATAGTCGGGGGTCTCAGTCATCTTCATCTGCTGCATACTTTGGTTGATAGCCATATCGGTGGATGGAGTGGGAGAATGATACTGAGAGCCGGGCAAAGTCTGCTGCCTGTTGGCTGCCTGCTGCTTATTCCCGCGAGCGCGATTGATGTCTCGCCAATTGCTGAGAATCTGATTTGCTGTCTCCATTGACATGCCACAGAAATCGGGTACTAGATGGGCACAATTTGCGTGACAAGTAATGTCACATTCCGAGCATTTACGGGCATTCTTCCGGCCGAGGGGGAGCATGTATCCACAATGGCAACACCAGTTAGCTCCAATATTGGTGAGAGGCTCGAACCGATGGGGAATACGATGGTTGATCTTCTCCTCGTCGCCCTCCTGAAGAAAAACTCGGATATTAACAACGAAAGCACTACGATAAGACAGAGACATACTCCTGTATTGGATTTGGAGATGCACTTGGTGACGACTTTTTCGTAGCATTTCTTGTGGCAAGTGTAGCGGCAATCTTCGCATTGGTATCCAACGGCATTGAGCAAGAAATCGTTGCAGAACGCGCATAGCATGAGCTGATAGAATTGCTGCGAGACAAACTTGTGTCCGTTTTGCTCATGCACTTCATCTTTGCGTTTCCGGACAGCCCCTTGTCGTCCGAGTCCTTGCGGCCCATCCAAAGGTCTCTTGCGTACATTCTCTTTCACTAGAAATGGACCTCGTCAGTCGCCAGCAGGATGTAGCACGGAGTCACGTACCGAAGTTGAGCTGAAGGGCGATGGCACCTGCAGGCTCTACGGAGAACCATGTGTCAATACCTTCTGTCTGCGTCGAGAAACCGCCAGGGCCCTCCCCTCCGACACTTAACGGTGCATTCAGATCACCTGGACCGGCCATATGGGATGGCATTCCGCCAGCATTTGGACCACCCATAGCACCAGCAGTGACCCAACCACCGGCACCACTTTCCATCATGACCTTCTGTCTCCTCTGCGCTTCTACCAGATCGCTGATTCGTAGCCATAGAAGCCCTATTGGAACAGGATGAGGCTCGGAGACCTGTTTGTCATAGATAGCGATCTCCACTTCGTTCGCCTTGTCAACGGCGACTTCGAACTCTTCGTTCCAGCGATCAGTGCGAGAGCCGTGTGACCGCGCTCGCTGGGTTCCTTCCACTTTGAGGGTTACGAACGTCTCTATGACCTGCTTCGACGACGAGCGAACTTTCACTATGGGGGCGTGATCCAATTCTCGTGCGCCTTTAACGACAACTTGTAGTTTTCCTGATAGAGGCTTAGCACGTAGATTGTCCTTGCGTTCGCCGTCCGTATCAGTACCCGCTGTGAAATGGTGAGATTGGAGGGTTCGCGCTCAATGTAAGAGCATACCTTGTTCCTCCTCCTCCTCTACTGCATCATCTAAGATATGGAGATTCTTGTATCGCTTGAGAGCCAGTTGTAATAACTGGATTTTTTTCTCACTCTCCACCCGTTTGCTCTCTGCATCTGCCCTTGACCTTCTGTCTCCGTCGGCCTGATAGAGCTGAACCATCTTGTCGATCCCTTTCTTGTATTGCATCTCGACCTGCAGTTTGAATTCGAGTTGGTGGAGCATGCGAGATATCTTCGCGTTGTCGTAGGGTGCATCGGCCTTGATTAAATCAAGATTGGTGTATGTCTTGACTTTGGGAGCATCCGCGGCATCACCTCCCATGGGTGTCCCGCCTCTAGCATAGTCAGGCGGCGGTGGAAGGCTGCGATCTCTATCGGACTGGGACATGCGTCCACCTGGCAAAGTCGACGCAGATGATGCAGCACTACTTGATCGTCCATGATCTTGACCCTGGGCCATCTGGAGCTTTCGTGCTTGTAGATCGCGCAGAGTGTTCTCGAAGTACGTTAAGCCACGCTCCGCCTCTCTTATCTGTGCATCATTCTTCCTCAAGACATCTGGGTTTTTGGTGACCTGACGCAAGGACTGGGAAGCCTCCAGGATCTTGCGCTCCGTTTGAATACGCTTGTATACATCCTGTATTTTCTGGTCTATCTCGTGAGATGCCTGAAAGTCGAGATGACGTTAAACGACGTTCAATCGGGTAGCAAGAAAGACGAGATGTACCATAACGGTCTATAGAGCGCCGTCACCGTCTACGGTTAAATGTGAGCTCGTCGATGAGTCGAGAGCGATGTAGATAGAGAAATGGATAATCGAGAATGAAATGGGCTGATTCAAGTACTTTGCGGAGGAAAGGCCTTCGCTGTGCCGCGTGCGGTTACATTCCACTGCCACTGCACACCGCTTGCTGGACACTGCCTCCGTCGGTTAACTCACTTCGTCTGCTGCGTTTCTACAAAATGCCCAGCTTTTCGTACTCGGCTGCTCTCAGGATAGACAATCCGAGTCTCGTCATTGAAACCACCCATTTTCTGGTTCACGATTTGCCTTCAGAAACCACGCATACGGTCTACGGCAGTGTTCCAACAGACGTGGATGTGCTCTTGGCTTCTGATCTCGTCATAACTATCTCTGGGACCCTGGATCGCGTCAGATTATCAAGTA
Organism: Athelia psychrophila; assembly: GCA_001630335.1. Classification (NCBI taxonomy): domain Eukaryota; kingdom Fungi; phylum Basidiomycota; class Agaricomycetes; order Atheliales; family Atheliaceae; genus Athelia; species Athelia psychrophila. The sequence goes on along the minus strand of KV417489.1, from coordinate 134,419 downwards.
TGGATATTTCGAAATCCGCAGTAGCCCTTCACCTGAAAAGATACCTTGAAACGGTATGTTTCACTGTTGTGTGTAGGCGCGTTACTGATTGTTACTGACTGGCGATCATTAAATCATCAGAACAGCGGCCTGCTCGGGTTGAACGCAGTATCAAACTTATACGTTGATGAGACTGATGATGTCACCAAGCGTAAGTTCGCTTACATTGCATTCATTCACCTAATGAACACCATATTTGCACTACAAAGTAACATTGACAGTGTCGCGATCATTGCCTCAACAACCGCGTCCTTTTCATGTATCATTATCGTCCATCGATCTACTATACCAATGGAAATCTCAACCATCAAAACCAATGGTTGAAAGCGAAAGCGAAAGCTGCAGCCCGTTTTCTCCTACTCTGTTGTTGCCAGTGCAGTCGATTCTGGACAAGGCAGTCGAGAAACTCGTCAAATGGCACTTTGTTCGGTCAGTACAAGTATTCATCTCGCTCAGAACTGCCAACCTCAAAGTTTCTACAGCCGTTATCCTCTCATCTTTGGGTTATGGCACAAAGTTCGTAACATCGTCAATTAAGATCTTTATATGCGCTGAGCCCCTTTAGAAATTGGATGCTGAACAATCATTCTTTGCACCTATCGCTCGCTCTATAATCAATATCGTAGAGCGCTCAGAGGATGATTGCCTAGCCAATAAATGTCGTCGACTCTTGAAAGTAAGTAAAGCACAATTGATTTTTCAAAACTAATAGTTGTCACAGTCAATTGCGAAGAATAATAGACGAAGCTTCCGCTCATCTTCTGAATCTTTCCATTCCTATCTACAAAATGCGGCAATTACCTTGGAATCATGTTGCGAGCAGGATGCGCGACAACAAGATTTGCTCGGTGCAACGGATGAGGAAATGTTTAGCTTTGCCATGGAGAAACTCTTTCGGCTGGGAGTCCCACAAAAGATGTTCAAGGTTTATATCTCACACGAGCAGTTGGATCTTTTTCTTATATTTCTCACAGGGATCCGCGTCAGCCTGCTCGGCACGTCAACCTGAAGATGAAGAGTTCCGCCTTATCAATGAGCCTCTTTCAGATGATGTTTTAAGCACCCAGTCACCGAGCTCGATGTTATCATGCGAAGATCTACCGATTCCTGGGCAGTTCGACGAATCTGAATCCCACAACCGTGCTCAACTTCTGAGGGATCACACCATTGACGAATACTTCTTGGACGACGAGGTCAACTGGAATCAAGATGACTCTGGCATCTGGCTATGGGAGACCACTGACAGCTCGCTACAACTTGGCTCTGGTGAGGAACACGACAGTTGCACAAGTGATCTCGACGAGCTTCCGCTGCCCGTCTTCCAAGGCTCTCCGTCAACACCATTTCCGCACTATGCGCGCATTTCAAAACATTGTACACCCGAACCTGATCAAGACTTGTACTATTCTGATCAGTCACAAGAGGACGCTGTAATGATTCATGATTCCCACAATGCCTCGCCTGTACATTCAGCTGGACTCAACACATGTCGAGAATCGGCACCTTTTCCCTTGCTGGCTTCTCAGGACCGCGTTGCTTCGGCTGAATTCTGCTCCCACAGTGGATCGGATGTGGGCATCGTCTGTGATTTGGAAGAAGACCTTGGACCGCCATTTGACGATGATGAAGATGAAGTCATTTTGTGCGAAATGTCGGCAGTGGGAGACAGCGAGGAGGCTTTTAGTATTTGGGAAGATTGGTAGACTACACGAGCAGTCGAATGGATCGACGGATTAATGTAGTCTGCAACTCGTTCCAAATGCCTGTACTGACTCACTGTACATGTGTATTCGAGGACAACGATGTGCACGTGGACAATACTGTATATAAGCTCCGTGCTCAGCTGATGTAATTAGCTCAGGCTGTGCTTTCATTTCATCGACAAGGCGACCCGTGAAACTTCGAGTCTCCTTCCCACCATAACGCCCGCCTCCACACTCGACACTAGTGCATCTCGCTTGACTTCCAAGTTTGGCTTCTGAGCTCCTTCTCCTCCCATCTTCATCCCGCCACTATGATGAACCCCCTGCGGCAAAAAAAGATAGACATCAGCGTGAGGCCTGCCTGCATTATTATGCTGGGAAGATGCTGATGTTTGATCGTGTGCCTCTAGTCTCTCTCGGAGGAGGAGCAGAAGCTTTTTCGTCTATATGGAAAGCTCCCGACCCATAAGAGCGCCTTGACCAAGATGCAGAAGGTCCGCACCATCTTAGCTCATTGCCGATTCATGCACTCATCTATCGCTCACTTGTTTCAGGATCGCAAGTACTTCGATTCCGGTGATTACGCCCTTTCCAAGGCTGGTGTCGCCCCCCAGAATGCCGTTGGTACTGCCATCCCCAACCCGGAGAAGTGAGCATTGTACATCGCACATGGAGATTGCCACTGATGTGCAACGGAATAGCATCCCTCATGCCGCGCCTTCGCCCTCCAGTAGCAGCCATCAAAACCTATCGGTGTCACCCACAAACAGCACTATGAGCCCTGTCAAGGAGAGCTCGCTTGCTCACGAACGGAGCGATGCGCTGGAGCAGAAATCCGAAGATGTGGATTCGAGCATGGCTGCACCAGAGGTACCTACCGAGGTTGAGGATGCTGCAGAGATGCAAGATGTTGCAGAACCCACTGCCGAAGCTGTTGAGCCCGCGGCCGAACCTGCGGACGTCGGAAAGTAGTCGCCAACTTTTTCGTTCAACAACACTGATACGCAACTCCACTCGTGCCCGGCCCTCGCTGTGTTTCAGATGGTATTTGATTTATGACCTTGTCTTTGTGATAAGTGACTGGGCCACATATGTCATTCACGTCAATCGCATCGTTGTAGTATTCCAACAGTTTGGTATGTCAAACTGTGTACTATAGTATTATGGGGTATACTGTATGCCTCCCACTCTCCGCTTAACGATATGTGTGTGTTTGTGATATTCATCGAAGTCCAGATTCAAAGCCTTCAGTCCCAATTGCAACAGCCGGGCAATCTTAAGTGATCAAGTCTTAAATCAAAAGACTCCGCAAAGGTTCCGAAAATATTCTGCGGTTCCGCACCGAGGTCAAGTCATTTAGGCAAGCGCAATTCAATCTAGTTCAAACATCCACTATCTCTCCTTTGACGATTCTCATGGAAGCTCCAGATCCAGATAACGTAAGAATTATCACGACCCTTGGTCATGTAGACCATGGCAAGACCACTCTAATGGACGCGCTTTTGGCCGCAAACAACATAATATCTTCCCGGATGGCAGGGAAAATGAGGTATCTGGATAGTCGAGAAGACGAGCAAGAGAGGGGCATTACTATGGAAAGCAGCGCTGTATCTCTAAGGTTTCAGGTCAAAGGCGGGGAAGGTACGCGATCTCGATCAGGCTGTATATACAAAGCTCATGAATTTGATTTCAGGCAGACCTCCGATATCTTATTTTATAAATATGATCGATACGCCCGGGCACGTGGATTTCACAAGCGAAGTGTCTACCGCATCTAGGCTGTGCGACGGAGCGTTGGTCCTGGTCGACGTCGTGGAAGGAGTCTGCACTCAGGCGAGTCTAAATCACCATGCCGCCTTGCAGGTATTCCCAATTAATAGGCCGAATAGACCATTACTGTTCTTCGGCAGGCATGGCAGGATCGTCTCCGACCGATTCTTGTCATCAACAAATTCGATCGGTTGATTACAGAACTCAAGTTGGCTCCAGTGGAAGCTTACCACCACCTCTCCCGCTTAATTGAGCAGGTGAACGCCGTAATGGGCAGCTTTTTTGCCGGAGATCGGATGGAAGATGACCTGAGGTGGAGAGAGGAGCGCGAGCGCCGCCTGGCCAGCAAGAAGGACGCTTACGCAGATCAGGTCGAAGCTACCGCCAACGAAGCTGATGATTTTTTGGAAAAGGACGACGAAGACATTTATTTTGCTCCAGAAAAGGGCAACGTCATTTTTGCGTCCGCTATTGATGGATGGGGTTTCCGCGTCGGAAGGTTCGCGCAATTATATGCCGCTAAACTTGGATTTAAAGAGGCGAACCTGCGGCGTGTGCTCTGGGGTGACTTTTTCTTGGATCCGAAGACCAAGAAAGTCATTAGCTACAAGCATCTTCGTGGTCGCAACCTCAAACCACTCTTCGTTTCGATAGTCCTTGAAAATCTTTGGGCTGTCTATGACGCTGTTGTATTAAATCCGTAAGTGTATTTTGCGAGGACACTTGATTTTCACAATCTCATCACGCGCGTCCAGAAACTCTGACAAGGTCACAAAAATCGTGACCTCGCTGAATTTGAAGATCCCTCTCAGAGATCTTAAATCGAAAGACAGCCGCCACCTTCTCTCTCTCATATTTTCTCAGTGGCTTTCTCTGTCGACGTGTGTCATCCAGGCCGCAATCGACATCGTTCCCGCTCCTGCTGTCGCCCAAGCTAGCCGCATACCCAAAATTCTCTATCCTGACATTTGGGAGCAGACTATAGCACCGAAAAATAAACTAGAAAAGGACCTTTTCACTTCCAACTCAGCCGAGGATGCATGTGTCACGGCATATGTCAGTAAAATGTTTGTCGTTCCGAGCATTCATTTGCCAGAAAACAAAAAGAAACCCGTTACCGCGGAGGATTTGAGAAACAGGGCTAGAGAGAAACGGACAGCTGGGCCTGCTGCAGATGAAATCTTGCCTTCGGAGGTCATCTCCCTTTCTGAAATCACTGCCGATCCAAACACCCCTGTCGATAATCCACAGGAACCAATCGAGGGTCCTGAAGAGGCTATTCTCGGGTTCGCTCGCATTTATTCTGGCACCATTCGCGTCGGCACAAACATTTTCTGCGTACTTCCGAAATACAGGAGTTCGCTGGGACCTACGCATCCACAAAATGCCAGGTATATTTTGAAAGCTACAGTCGAAGGCCTATACATCATGATGGGCCGAGAGCTGGTACCTGTAGACTCGGTACGTGCGGGAAACACGTTCGCCATCAAGGGTCTGGAAGGCAAGGTATGGCGAAGTGCAACGCTGTGCTCGCCCGACGAAGCAGGGGTCAGAGACGATGATGAGAAGCAGCAAGATTGCTTGATCAATCTTGGCGGTGTTAAGCGCTCGGTACGTGTTTACGAGGACGGCCCCACAGTGTGGATCTTAACGAAGTGGGTGACGTAGACTGCCCAAATCGTGCGTGTGGCTGTAGAGCCTGTCCATCCGGCCGACATGCCAAAGCTGGTCAAAGGCTTGAAGCTTCTCGGGCAGTCCGACCCCTGCGTAGAGACTTTCCAACAATCCACGGGGGAACACGTCGTGCTTGGTGCCGGAGAGCTACATTTAGAGGTAAGATAGGTGAATAGTACGACCATCAAACGGTACTGACATACTTTCAGCGGTGCTTGAAAGACTTGTCCGAAAGATTTGCCAAGATAGAGATCCAAGCTTCAAAGCCCATTGTACCATTTCGCGAAACTGCCATCAAGGGTATCGGTGAGGCGCACTTCCATAATATTCTTGAACAAGGACTCACTCGCTTCAAGAAATGCTCCCTCAAAAGACCCCAAATGCTCCACGAGGAACAGTGAACGGAAGTGCCTCCCATGATCTGATCAAGTTCACGATACGGGCTGTTCCATTGCCACCGGACATTCTGCAGTTCATTTTGGACAACATCGTGACTCTAAAGAAGCTGCAGCATGAACACAAAACAGGTGACACTCTGACCGATGAGGAGGCTGGCGACATCGAGGACGAGGAAGGTGCCAATATACACGGCGATGTGGTGCGCCGACCGAGTTCGCGCCCAGATCAGTTTTGGGATACCCTTGATAAGGTTTGCAGCGCAGCTGGCGGCGAATGGGCAACAATTGCTGAAAGAATATGGTCATTTGGTCCCCAAAAAGCGGGGGGTTGTATACTAATCGACGCCCGGAAAAACCCCTACCAATCGTGAGTGATTGTAATTCTCCCTCGCTGATGTGGCTCATCGGGAAGATAGCCTAAAAAAACGGCTGGATCGCTCGCAGTCACATGAAAATGAGGACATTGCTCGCGACTTTGACATTGATACTCCTGTTGAAACGGGATTTCAACTAGCAACGTTTCAGGGACCTTTATGCGCTGAGCCGGTCGAAGGCCTAGCTTACTTTGTAGAGAGTTTGGAAACCAACAAAGAAGGCCTTGAAAAAGAGATTGGTGGGTTTGAGAGGTTTGGATCTTCGCCATCATGCTAACCTAGATGTAGCTCAGAACAGAACCGCCGCAGTCACCGGGTCCGCGATCACAGCGGTTAAAGACGCGTGCAAGAATGGGTTTCTAGATTGGTCTCCCCGTCTCATGATGGCTATGTATGCTTGTGATATTCAGGCATCCAGTGAGTTCGCTAGTTCCCGTGATTGAAAAGTTCAATGACGGAGCCCCGATCCTCACAGCGGACGTCCTGGGTAAAGTCTACGGTGTGATAGCGAAGCGTAGAGGCAGAGTCGTAGCAGAGGAGATGAAGGAGGGCACGAGCTTTTTCACCATATCCGCATTGCTGCCAGTAGTCGAAAGCTTCGGATTTGCGGATGGTATGCTTTACTACCCGAGCTCTGACGGCTGTAATCTTACCTGATACCTCTTTAGATATCCGCACACGGACTTCGGGTGCAGCCAGCCCCCAGCTCATATTCAGCGGGTACGAATCTTGCCCCATCGTTAACACTGGATTTTGACGTTTTTCTTCTAGATACGAAATGTACGGCCAGGATCCTTTCTGGGTGCCCACCACAGAGGAAGAACTTGAAGATCTAGGAGAAAAGGCAGACCGTGCCAACGTGGCCAAGGGTTATATGGACAGTGTGAGAGAACGCAAGGGCATGTCTGTTGACCGTAAGATTGTGGAGTTCTCTGAAAAGCAGAGGACGTTGAAACGGTAATATGTAGAGGCTGCGCGCGTAGACATGCTTTGAGAATCCGCAATATTAATAGTACGTTTTCTGACCCGAAACCGGCCAGGGGCTGCTTATATAATACAAGTGCGGAAGGCGCAACGGACTCTTTGATCTACTACATGCACTGACCGACAACCGTCCAATCCCCCCCTCTCAGCTCTGGTACCCCTCTCCTGGAAGGACACACGTAGTCTTTGGTCGTCTATCACCAACACGCGTGGACGATGGCCACGGCGATGTACGACACTCGTCACGCTTATACGAGTACCATGACCATCCAGCAGGCCAGCCTACAGCAGCAACCCGACGACGAGCAGTACATTACCACGTTTTTCTGCCGAGCTTTATATGATTATCAGTCCCAAGACTCGTCCTCGCTCTCTTTTCAGAAGGACGATGTCATTGAAGTCCTGACACAACTGGATTCCGGCTGGTGGGATGGGTTATTGGGTGACGAGCGTGGGTGGTTTCCTTCCAACTATGTGGTAATCATATCCGAAGAGCAGGCGGAGGCGGCGTTCTCTGGCTCCGAATACCTATCTCAACAGCCCGAGGTATCCCACTCTACTCTCGCGGCAGGCCACGCAAATGGCTCAGAGTGGATGGATGATGATATGGACCATTCTGAGTCGCGGAGCGGACTCTTCGACGAACTTGCCCAAAGCAGCATAGATGAAGGCTCTACTCCGTATCATGACTTCTGGATGCCGCAAGTGACGCCGGAAGGAGCGGTGAGTTGAAGTTGGTGTATTAGCCTGTGATCGAGCAACTGATGCTTGGATGGTCAGATCTACTACGTGAATACCCAGACCGGCCAGATATCTCGTGATTTACCCACCGAACACGAGGGGAGTTCGTCCGATGATTTAGTTGGATTGACCGGTTCTCAAGCCAGCTCGCGTGCTGGGACGAGTTTGGGACTGGGGTTGTCACCCGTTGCCGCAGGCTTTGGATTGCCCCAACAGGCAGAGCTTCTTGGCCCCTGGTCCAGAAAGCTAGCCGATGATGGCATGTCGTACTACTTTTTGAACATAGAGACGGGCGAAGTTCGATGGACCGCTCCTCAACGAGTGCAGACACATCCTGTCCGACCTCGTGCGGAAACACAATCCTCCACTACATCCACTCGCAGTCGCGATGAAGCTCTAGCCTTGGCCCGTCTGCGCTCGGATGGCGCAGTTCCGATGGGCAGAAACCATAGCGAGAGTTCCGTTGATCGACTCAGTCTCTACTCGGATGACTCGGAGGTCCTCGTGGATACAGAGCACAATGAGCCCACAAAGCAGCATATGGGCAATGGCGACATGGATGTCAACACCAGTCAAAGTGCGTCACCAGAGAAGATAGACCAGGAAGGAGCAGTGTTGACTTCGGCGGAGCGCTTGGCCCAATCACTGCAAGAATCTCTGGCCCCTCCTTCACCCGAGTCGTTGGAACAACTTTCATCCGCTGCACTGCGCACAATATCGATTGTGTTGGAGAGTGTTCAAGCGCACGACACTGCGCGATTTCTCGACCAGGACGCAACTTTTGATGATCTTGTCCATGACGTCGTCATCTCCATTCGCAATCTTCTTTATGTCTCTGCAGCACCATCTGGACACATATCCAGCAGCGTCATACCAGGACCTCGAGATGCTCGCGATCGCCGAGACATAACAGCCTCGCAAGCCTTGTTGAAACCTGCACAGCGCAAGGTTACTGCCACATTATCGAAACTTGTCCTCTCTGCACGAGCCATACGATACAATTCGGGTTCATCTTATTCCGACACCCCTATGCGCATAGAAGGCGACGCCGAGGAGTTGCAGAGGGCAGTCACCTCCTTTGTGCTAGAAGTCAAGCGGTGCCATAGCGAGCAAATACAAATCGCAGCTGGTTTAAGACGGCTTCGCGGCATATTTTCCACAGCCAACATCGGACTTGGGCTTGTGGGTGCGGGTGCGGGTGGCAGTTGGAAAGGGTTGGGATGGGTAGCTTTAGAAGAACGTGACGAAGCACCGAGCCAGCCACTCTGTACGGATATAGTCGCGGACGTTGACAGCTATGTATCCGAGCTCGGGGCCATGTTTGTTCACTTCGCTTCCAGCATCCAAGATATGCTTGATGATGCCTGTGAGTGGACCGCGATTATATCATTATCCAAGCCTCCTGATCAATTATTCCAAACAGCCGAACATGTTTATCTGCAGACCCAAGCTCTAATTGCTCGCCTCTCCTCGCTACTTACATTTGTCGCGAACGTGAATATCGCCCGCCATGTCGATATTGATGGTTTTCGCCGGGATGAGGGCGAGCTTTCCGACAACAGTCTCTACGCTCAGACTGTTGGGAACGGCAGGGTTCTCATTCGCACCCTCGAGGCCACCACGCATTCTCTATACGAAGACGGCTCATCCCTTTTCCACATGATACAAGCCACTCGACGCCCTGAAAAAGGTTTGTCACAGCACGATACCAGTGACACCGCAATGTACCTAGGCAGTCTCGCCGCGACCATCGAGGCTAATCTGGGCGTTGTTGTGCAAAGTTTTGAGGCACTGCTGGCCATCGGACATCACCAAGCTGACATTGCGCAAGGCGACTATAATGGGTCAATCGAATGGCGCATGTCCCGGCTTAGCGTCATCGATACACAGTTTGGCGGCTCTCATCGTCCAGTATCAACATTTAGCTCCATGGTCGATATGGAGATGGCGTTCCAAAAGCCAGTCACCCGGAATCACACCGAGCGCAGTGGATCTGTAGCATCAGAGACAACACTAGCTGGCTCCGCGCAGTCACGTCTCCCTCGGGGTGCCATGGGCTCAGTGAGCACGATAGCACCGCGGTCTCCAACAGGGTCTTTAGATCACAACGCACTATTTGATGACGATCGTAGGTGTTGAATAAACCTCCCGGGGTATGAGCTGACACGTTCTTCACAGTTCCACCATCCACCCGCCAACCTGCACGAGGAGAAAAACTCATAAAACTTCTCGGGACGGACGCTCCTCAACATTACCTTAATATCGCCAATGCTGAGACCAAGCCCTGGTACTTGCGGCCTACGTACGACGAGAAAGAAATCCTCATCGACCCAGATGGCACTGTACGCGGTGGTACAATCAATGCTCTGGTTGAACGACTGACGGCACATGAACACGGCGGTAATGTCTTGCCTTTCTGCCTCATCTTCAACTTACTCATGTCCATGCAACAGACCCGACATTCATTAAGACATTCTTAATGACCTACAAGTCGTTCAGCAATCTAGATGAACTGTTCGAATTGCTCGTGAAGCGCTTTGGGATACAACCTCCAGATTCCTTAAACCCGACAGAGTTAGAAGATTGGGGGAAGTTGAAACAGCATGTTATCCAAATGCGGTACGAGATATCATCTCTAGATGCTCATTACTCGTGTTTATATATGAACACAGGGTCATCAACACGTTCAAGTCAATGGTCGTGGATGACGATGTCCTGGAAAAAGAGGATCTGTACATTCTCGATCGCATAAAGGCATTCTTATCTGGGGAGGAAGTTATCAAGTTCGCTGCCGCAAAGCAGTTGCTGATTTTGTTAGAGCGCGCGGTATGCTCCCAAACGATGTTGCTCGCACTGATAGCGAGGCTCATACATTTAAACAGCAACGACCAGGGGATAGCAGAGTCAAGATGACTGTCAACACGACCCTGCAACCACCCCCTCCACCTATTGCCCCAAAATCGTCGAAGAAGCTGAAACTACTGGACGTCAACCCATTGGAGCTTGCAAGGCAACTGACCATCCTTGAGAGCCGGTTATATCAAAAAATCCGGCCCATGGAATGTCTGCAACGGTCTCGTGAGCAGAAGACCGATCACAATGACAATATTGCAGCTGTCATTCACACAAGCAATCGGGTAAGATTTCAGTCCAGTATAAATTTGTCTTATGCTCACTTGCTTAGATTGCAAACTGGGTGGCGGATTCTGTTTTGACCCGTGAAGATTCTCGCAGGCGGGCTGCCGTCGTCAAGCAATTCATCAGCGTGGCCGACGTGAGTACCCACTTGTCTGTCGAAAGGTTACAATACTGATGATCGAACTTGTAGAGCTGTCGTGGTATTCATAATTTTTCAAGCATGGTGGCCATCGTATCTGGTCTGAACTCGCCACCTATACGCCGGTTAAAACGCACATGGGAGCAAGTCAATGCTCGATTCATGGCGCAGCTCGCTGCGTGCGAGCTCACCATTGATTCTAATAAGAACTTCACGAACTATCGTACTACATTGGCGAAGATTTCACCGCCCTGTGTACCTTTCATTGGTGAGCTCCATTAAATAAAGAAGAACCTGAAGGACTTGGCTGACATCCGGCCAGGTGTTTTCCTGACAACGCTCACTTTCGTGCAAGATGGGAGCAAGGACGACATATCTGGAAATTTAATCAATTTCCGCAAGCGCCAAAAAGCTTCGGAAGTCATCCAAGATATCAAGCGATGGCAATCGCATCCGCACAATTTTCATTCAGTGCAGAATGTATTGACATACATTGATGACTCTCTTCGCCAGTTCAACGATCAGGTGGACATTGGCGAGCAGTTCTGGAATCTTAGTTTGGAGCGTGAGCCTCGAGAGCGAGAAGACGAAAAGATGGCAAGACTGCTTCAAGAGAGCGGCTTCTTGTAATTCATAAGCATGGTTCCTTATATTTCTTCCTGGGTGTGTATCATTAGTTCTGCTTACTTACAGTATATGGATGATAAATGTATTTCAATTCCCCCCTCCAAAAACGGTACCTAGTTAATGTGGCGTGCGGGCTTAGTACTACCGGACAGCCAGAAGTGCTCCTCGCGGACCTCACCTGGATCCCCACCTTGCCTGCCAACTCTGACGGCGGGGGCCAAAGATGTCTTCAAATCAATCTGTTTCCGTCAACCAAACAGTATTGCTGACAACTCTGTTGCCCTCGACCACATATACCCTGGCTTACTGCCTACCTTTGCTCTTTGCCTCACTCTTGCTTACTTTCGCCGGCGCATTCCTTACCCTGGATCGTTCACGGGCATTCCCGCCTAGTTATGACTCTCTACCCGGACAGCTGAAGCCCAAGAGGAAATTAAATTGGTACTTGGAGGGTGGGGTTGGGGGCCTGGCAGCTGGTTATGTCTTCGGAGGTCCGTTATCTCACTGGCCATGAGATAAGATCATTGACTCGCAAATAGTGCATTTATCAACGTTTCTCTCCTTGATGATCACGAGCCTGACATCATCGGGACACTTGAGCGACAAATCGTTCCTCGCTGTATGGGTCTTGTCAGCTTTAGCAATTGCGCTTCCCTGTGGGAGGTGGAGATATTGCGCGCGGGCTATTGGGGGCATTGTAGGCGGGTGCGTTTCAGACGTATTTACTCTATCTGCAACATGAATTGACTGAGGCAATCCTTGTAGCTCAACCTTCGCGTTATCTGTTTCGGTGATCATACACCCGTCCCTATTGGCCCGCATAATATTGGTGGCCATAGCTATCCCCCTTCTGACCATCTTGACTCTCTTGCCTTTCTCTCGATATCAGCACGGGTTTCTTCGGTTTGCTCTTTCTGCTGCTGGAGCATTTGGTGTGGTTTTGAGTATCAGTCTGGCTGCTGGAATGGACAGCTGGGCAGATGTTTGGGAACGACTGTGGGTGGCAGATGGTCCAGTCGGAGAATGGAGCAATTCAAAGGAAAGGGGCATGAGTGCTGCGTATTGCTTCCTGCTTGCTGCAGGGTTAACGTCTGACTGGCTGCTGAGACGCCAATTCGGGGAGAACCCAGATCAGGTTCGTCTCAACGCTTCGTATTGCATCATTCAGAATTTAAGCCGGGCGTTAGAAATGGGACTCTTATCTTGCCAACTACTCGCAAAATTTGCCTGGCCGAGCCGGCCACTTCCAGCCGTTGACCTCGATCTGGACTCGCCTGTTCACGCACAGCAATGAGACGGAGTCAGGCCCAGCGGATGACATTGCATTCCCATTCCAAGCCGACCTCAAACACAAACAAGGCACTTCGCTGAAGCTCAACAAGCCTTCATCGGTGGTAACTCCATATGGCATTCCCGCTTTCCCTGCATCTCCTACTGCCTTGACGAAAGGAGGGTCGCGACGCGCTCGCAAGAAGATGACGAGCAAAGCTCGCAACCATCTTAAATTTGGAGGGGACCAGTCGGGTTCTGATTCTGAATCTGACTCAGAAGTGGTCCGGACGCCGCTGGGTTTCGGAAAGGAACATGTTGAGATGGTTAGACCACTTGCTGGATTGATGGCATTAGATCACGACGATGGAAGGCATCTTGATGTGGAAAAGGAGATGGAAAAAGTGAAGGCGGGCTTTGCTTCTGATTCGCTTGATTATTCCGACTACGAGGACGACGTGACATCTGCTTTGAAGGATAGGGAGGCAACTGACTGGAGCCCCCAATTTTTGAGGCGCGACAGTCCTTCTGGTGGATCATCGACATCAGAGCGAACGGCGGTCAATGATGCGAGGCAGCTTGTTGCCGCCTCGACACCTGCATCACCTGGAGGCGCAGTTCCCATTACACCGTCTCTCATCAATGCACTCGACCGTTTGGCGGTCGCCCAGCAAGAGGCTTTTGGAACCCCAAGCCCGGTCAGACCAGGCCTGCCAGCATCTCACTCCAGTGAGCCAGTAATCGTAAGTGGCCTACCCAAACCTCAAGCAGCTACAAGCCCTCAGAGAGAGGCCAATGTCGAGACTTGGGATGCTTTTTGGAAGGATGTAAGAGATCAAGCTGCACGATGACAGCCTTGGTTTGGTGGACTTGATATTTTTTATTTTATTATCTTTACGACTTGACACGATTGCGACGAGCTATGCGATTCACGAAATTTACGATTATACCTCAACCAGCTTCCATTTATCTGTTGTACTTGCAATTGTTGTACAATGATCAATTATATAGGCCATCTATGTATGGTTGGATGCAGGTTGAATGCGAGAGCAACTCTTACTCTGGTCACGTCCTCTTACGCTTGCTGCCTCGTCCCTCCTCCATGTCGGCTTCTCGCTTGCTCTTCTGACCAGCAACGCGCATGTAATCCTTCCGCTTCTCCTTCTCCTTCTCGCTCTTCTTAGCCTCTTCCTTCTCAGTCTTCTTCCGATGTACCTCCCTCCTCTCGTTCTGTTTGCTTTTTCGCCTCACAACCTGGTCTTTTCTGAGGGCGCGAATTTGCTGCAATAGCGCGATGGCTTTCTTCTCATCAGGCTCCAAAACCACCGCGCGCTTCTGCATGTATGTTTGCCGGTGCTGTGGCTTCATCAACTTGGGCTTAGACGCGTATGGCAAAGTCGCCTGGAGCTTCTTTGGCACTTTCAAGGTGTTGAAGCGCCGCGGGGCTCGGGTGATAGGTTTGTAGGTGGAATTGACATCTAGAGGAGTCTTAACGGCCTCATCGTGGCGCACTTGCCCTGTCAGGCGCATGCCGGTCCAATGCGCTTTGTCGGAGAGGAGCAACGACGTAACGGGGTTGTAGAATTTCCGAGGCTGTATGGAATACCACGCGCGAAGAAACACAATATCTGGCAGCTTGTTAGTAACGTCATGCAAATAAAACAAGAAAGCATACCGCTCATCAATAGCTTATCTTCGAAGGTCGCACGGAACGCGCCGTCGGGTTTCGGCAATGCTTTCTTCACCTGGCCACGTATCCCAGAGACTGTTCTGATATTCGCGCCTTCGAACTTGGCAACCTCGAGAGCGGTATTAAACATGTCCCTGATGAATGCCGTGTTCTTGAAGATTTTGTAGGGAACTCCGGTGAGTTTTAATTTCTTTACGATCTTGGCCGATCGATCAATGTCAAGGACGACACCCGTCGCTGTTATCCTGAACCCAGCCCTCTCGCTTCCAAGGGAGTTGAAAGCACAGAATCCTGTGTTTGGTGCAGCAACGGGACCATAGAATGTAGCAAAGCAATGCATGTGCTCCGGTGTATACTTGAGCATGCGCATCCGAATGGAGTGATCGTCCAGAGAATAGATAGGGATGCTCTGGAACCGACGCCAACCAAGGGAGAAAATGAGGGGGTCATTGGTTTTGAGAGTTTTGGTGTACCATCGGTGACGCTTAATACGGACTTGCACGTAGCCAAAGCGTTCTTCCGCAGGAAGAAGGCCACCGACAATGATAGGATAGTCGGGATCGAAGTTTTCCACCATCTCGCACGGAATGTTTTCGAGTTCTATGCGCACGTACACGCCAGGCCTGTAGCCTTCAACCAGTGCTCGTGATTCGGCATCGACACCTTCGAACTCGGTGCGATTCAGTTGGAGTTGACGTGAGATCTCCTCCTTTTGAGTTTCGTAAAAGTCAAGTCCGGAAGCCTCTGGGTCGTCATACTGTTCGTCAAATTTCCGCTTCAAAGCTTCCTTCTTGGCCGCAAGTGCGTCCACGGAAGGGGGTTCCAGAGGCAACCGAGAGGGACTTGCTATAGGTTCGCCAGAAGCTTCCAGGTCTTCAAAGTCGCCATCGGCATCCTCGTAATCAGCTTCTGCAGAGGGTCCGCCTTCGGAGGGGTCTTGATCGCTCGTGATGAATAGCTTTCGAACAGCCTCCAGCATATCTTCATCCTCCCACACTTTTAGATCTTCTTCTCTCAAGACATCCTTGGTTGTGTCGGGAAGGTCATCACTGGCGGCATGATCCTTCTGCATTTTGAAGAAATCGTCTTCATCTTCATCGTTGGTGTCCGTGGTTTGATCCCCGATAACGATCTGTTCGGCCGTCAACGTGCTAGAGTAAATGAGTTTCATCCAGTCTTTCCGACGGCCCCGACGTGAATGATGCTGAAAGGCGTCCTTAGCGCGAGATGCTAGATTCGCCTTCCAGTGAGGAGCCTCCTCATCAGTGGCTTCTTCGATCTCCTCGTCCTCGTCTTCATCACTGGACCCGTGACTCTCGTCCTCACTGCCATCCGGTAACCGATCATCATCCATTCCGTCCCCGAGGTCCGAATCACTATCCGCGTACTCCACAGTTTCCCCTTTCATGCCAGCAGCTGCCGATATGTTGCGGGTGGAACGTAAAGGGTTACGCATCGTCGAGCGACCGCGGTCGTTGGTGTGAGGTTCTTCGTCTTCGTCTTCACTTATCGATATTTCATCGTCATCTTGTTCGGAGTCGGAGTCCATTTGGGAACCAGACAGCGAATCATCGTCATCGCTGGGTGTGTCGTTGCCTGGAGTCTCGGGGCCGTCCACAGTGAGATGTTTTGTGGATGAGCCAAGAAGCCGAATTTGGCTCTGGGCAACAGAGTCTTCGAGAGTGGCACCGACGTCTTGCAGATCCATGACCATTTGTTCACCCTCACCCTGCGGTACTGCGAACAAATGTGAGCTTTTGCTCAATGTATATAAATGTATGGGCGTACCAGTGTCGTTGCCCCGCGTAAAACTTCCCGGAACATTCACCCACACAGCATCCTTGTCATATATCACACCCCCAACGTCACTCATAGGCGCGTGTATGAGTAGCTTCTTCTTCTCGCTCAACTTCCTTCTCTTCTCGCTGTTCGCGTCAGGTAGGGGACAGGGATCGGCCAGCTGGGTGATAGATTTGATGTTCAAGTCGCCAACACCAGGTATGTGCACTGAAGCCGAAGGACGGAGATGCGTGCCACGAGTGTATCCATACACGGTGACCGTACGGTCACATTTTCGATCGGACTGTCGTACAAGTTCACGAGGGGTTAGGTCTTCCAGGCGATCAACCAGGAGGTAAGGGTGAGTGTTGCGGAACACCAGGGGACGGAATTTCATGACGCTGATAAACCTACTCAGATTCAAGATTTCTGTGTCAGGATACCGGCCGTTGAGTACGCCCGAAAGATAGAAGAGCTTTGCGCCTGCATATATTTCTGTCCAGAAACGCTTCTTCAGTGCCTTTTTGGTCGCAGAAAGGGTTGCTGCTTTTTTAACCATGTCGAGATGGGTGAGGACACCAATGACTTTCGGGAATCCATGCGATTGTAGAATATTGAGAAACTCGAATGTTTCCTGCAGTAAGGTTAGAAAATATCCAGATTCCATTGTGCTATCGGCGCACCATTTCGAAACCAAAAGAGCCGTCGATCATGAGCAAGACGAGATCGGCAATTTTGCCAATGTCGATCATAGAGTTGAGGTCGTTGTTACATTCAATGAAGGTCAGGCGGCGCTTCTTTCCACTGACAATAGTAACAGGGCCTTTGACCTCCTTCAAAGTCTGCTTGGTGTATCGTCGTACAAGACTCTTGAGCAGAGTACTCTTGCCGACTCCTGGGGGTCCGACGATAGCCACGATCACCGGGGGTGGCTCATCATCGGGGGTGCGGTCGACAAGCGGTACGTGCAGACGGGTCTGGTCCTTTTCAGCATTACGCCTTCCCTCCTTGTCAGCTCGTCTGCCAGATTTTGGTGCGAATGCCTGGAAACAAGATAAGAAATGAGCATAAAAGTAAACCGACGAAACTGACTTTTTCGTTGAAGCCTTCCTTCTTCCCCTTCTCCTTCTTATCCACCTTTCCTCCAGATGTTGCTGGCCGATGAGCTTTATGTGGTCTGTCGGCCATTGGTGAAAGGGAGCTCGAGTAAATAAATAAACTTCATTGCGACCGGAAGCGCCGAGACGACCATGTGACCCAACGCGAGGGTTTTAAACAAAGACCAACACCGTCTCCTGCCTGAACGTCCTCCTCCTTGTCACCTTCCTCCTTGTCACCTTCCTCCTTGTCACCTTCCTCCTTGTCACCTTCCTCCTTGTCACCCCCTCTTTCTCTCTTTGCGACACCCACTTTCAGACATTGAGGAAGGCCAACAGTCATGCGATCTTCTACGCGGTCATCCTCTTCTTCCTTGCGAGCAGGGCCAATTCACGGCGACGAACTCGAACACGATCGCATTCAACTCGAGCACAATCTACTACACAACACAGACTTGTCCCTACATCTTTCTTCTCAGCCCGCAGACTCAGATCGAGAACACAACTATGACTCGTCAGTAGAATATCCGCGACACAACTCTGCCCCGGAACAGTTCGGCGTGAACGCTTTCGCGTCTTTCGACGGCGACAACTTTGCAGGCGACATGGATAGCCATAGTCAACTGCATGCTTGGAGCTACAGAACAATGGAGGATGACGATGAGGGAATCAATCCATATGGTGGAGAGAGCATGAGCACCGCGGCTCACCACGCCAGCGCATTGACTCTCAGTGCTGGCTTAAGGGGGCGGGGTGGCGGGGCTAGACGCGACATGAGCCTCAGTGGGGCTGAATATGATCCTGAGAGGCCATTGGGTGCCATCATTGCAGGTGTTGACAGCCGCTATAGCATGTTTGGCGATCAGTCAAGGTCAAAATCCCGGTATCAAGTGAGCCATGAGAGTTCTCTGCTCGTGAAAATACGCTAATCCAGCCTAGGCTGTGTCTTTTGACCCTCTCATTGTCGATGATACTTCACAGTTAGACCGCGTCCTAGAATCTGGTCACACAGCCATTACATCTTCCCTCGCCGCCCGCCTCCGGCCTACAGTTGAGTCCGCGACCTCCGAATCCGAATCGGATACATCGATGCGGAGCAACGGTCGTCCTAAGCTCAGCGATGCCCTTCACCGTGTGGCCACCTTCTCGCCCAAGAGGCCAAGGGCTGCCGCCGTTCAGCAGCCTGAAGTCCAAGTCCAACCTCCCACACCTGGTAGCTCGGACTCGCGATTCACCAAAATGGCCAAAGGTCTGGCTAGAGATATCGAAGCCGAGCAAAGGAGCATGTGGGGGGCGGCTCTGAGGGAGGCAGAGGGGGAAGTGAGCGTGATGGCGCAGAGTACAGTACGGGACCGTAAGAAGCAGCCTCGGGCAGGAGCTTCGGAGCGGAATCCATTCAAAGACATTGGTAACTCCGCGGCTGGTACTGCGAAGGCGAGAAATGCTACGCCCAGGACAACCAAGGTTCATTTGCCGGACGTTACCGGTTTGACCAGTGCAGTCGCCAGTCCGGCGAGGCCTGGGGTGTCACGTCATGGGTACGAAGGGGACAATGGAACCAAACAGGCCGAAAGTACGTTGAATTCATTATACTATTCTGTATGTCGCTCATGGTCATCATTTAACAGCTCAATTCTTGACTGTTCTGTCAGCGGTCCAGTCAAAACTAGCACACTTGGAGGCGGAGAACGGTATCTCAAGACGCCGGGTCCGGGAACTTGAACGTGAGCTGGAGACTTGCAAGGCTGAAGTACAGCGCGAGCGAACACGGGTCATGGAAAGAGAGAGTGTAATAGTTCAGCAGCGCGAAGACAGTTACCGGTCAAGAAAATCGGAGAAGGCAAAGGCCAACAAGAGCGCTAGGTTCGAGGACGACGAAGTACTTGAACAAAGGTACAGGGAGGTCGTCGAAGAAAAGAAAGGTGAGCCGTTTAAGCATGTGCCTTCTAATCTTTGTGCTCATTTTAATAATAAAAACAGCGTTGGAAGCACTCATCACCACTTTGCGTGCTCATCTCGCCCGCCTTACCTCAGAGCTGTCCTCTCACCGAGAGCTCTTAAGTGAGCTAAGGTCTTTGCGCGAAAGTGACGCGAGAACTTTGCGCGAGAAGAGTGTGGAGGTGGAACATTTGAGACAAGAAGTAGAGCGTCTCGCGGGAGAGGTAGAAGTCCTCAGAGGGGTGGTGGAGGAGGGGTTAAATGAGCGACGCGCTGTCCGCGAGGCATCTACCCAGGTTGATGACGAAGATGGGGAGGGGCACACCCAGCGTCAAGAGAACCGCGATGACCATCGTGAACCCATCCAGGAGGAGAGTAATGCTGACGAAACACCGTTGGTGAACAACCCAAAGCCCATGAACCGAACCATGCGAACGGATCACGCCACGCTCGGCTCATCAGCCAATGCAGGAATGTCCACTGTACCTTTCATTGTCGGCGAGGAGCTGGATCGCATCTCTCTCGAGCTCGCAGAACGCAGGTCTGATCGTTCCGGAGCATCGTCATCCCGCTCGCGACTAAGCGATGGTGGCGAACAATCTTTGAGCCGGATTCGAAGTCGCGCGCCCTCGCCTTCGCTTGCTGATCAGACTGCGCCATCTGTCTCACCCCCAGTATCACGGCCGTATTTCTCCGAAGCCCCATCTCGACCATCGGTACCCACTCTTGCGCAGGCATCTCGCCGCAGCTCTTTGCGGGCTCCGAAATCTACTGCTGCAGAGCAAGGCTCACCCTCTGCACCGTTTCCTCAAATACGTGGGGGGCATTTGGAGAAACTATTCTTTTCGGCTCCCGAGCATAACGCGAAGACATGCACCGTATGCCATCGGCGGGGCCGGGGCGGCGCTAATTCTCAGTCTTGGGCGGCCAAGAAACATGATCGAAACACAAGAGCTCGGGTAGATGATGCCGATGATGAAGGATTTGTCGAAGGTCCTGAGCACACTGACGCCAAGGACAAGCATCACCAACATGCCGACCCCAGTCGATGGGCCCGAGACGCTGGCAACGAAGGGCTGCCGCCTCAAACAGTCCTCGCTAGGGTTTTAAGGGAACTTGAAGATGATTTCACTCACTACAAGAGGTCAGTGTGGTTTCCCACTCATTCAACATGGTCTGACATGGAATTTGCGCAGCATCTATCTCGAGTTGGCCGAACAATATGGTCTCATGGATGCTGCATCTAATGTCTCTAAGCGGAACGTCCTTGCAGATCATCTTCGAGAAGTGGTTGATGTTCTTGAGCAGAAGGTGCGCAGAATGTTTACTTCGAAAAGCTCGCTTACCGATCCCGCGTTGTTTCAGGGAGATCAAATCGCGTCGCTGTACGACTTGCTTTCTTTCCAGGACAAGCCTGTCGCGGAGTCGGCTGTTCCCAATCGTACGCGTCCCTCTCCGAATGAACCATCTTCTTGGGGAAGGACCCGTAACCTCAAAAGACATCCAACATTCGCCTGAACAGATTCTGTATATCGTTTCTTTTCTTTTTTGTCTTGCATACACTAGTCTACCTTCATCTCAGCGGACAGCCCCAGCGACAAGTTAATCTACCCATACGCATCCAACACTTCTTGTCTGACACATGTTTATGAATTTATGTTTTCGAGCTTTTCATCTCTTGCCCGCTTTGCTTTGTTTCAATTTCGCTGTATGGCTTGTGTTGCCGGTTCAATACAACATTGTGGTATTTTCGGCGTTGTCATCCACAAGAGCAGTGCTATCAAGTATGCTCTTCCCTAGTCATATTTTCCTTTGATTGATACTAGGCTGATATCAAGCAAAATTATACGTGTACTACACGCTCGTGAGATGCCAGGCAGGCTCAACGCGCGGGCCACAGTTCCGGTATACGAAGCCCCCGCAGTGGCATCAGGAGACGGGTTCGGGCCATGTGTAGTCAAGTTTCAAGCATCGCTTTGTTGCGTTGGTTTCTTTGTTCGAAAGAACTGCCCTAGATGCTTCATAGTACTACCGAATGTCTCTGCTACCACAGTGCCATCGCCGATCCATTTGGGAAGTTTGCGTCGGATAGATGATGAGCTGTATCGACGATCTATCAATATGAGGGATGCCCAATCGCCACGATGCCGAATAGCCCGTCCTGGAGCCAAACATGTCAAAATGTATTCGTCAATAAAAAATTTAACCTGCTGCATACCGATACTTTGATTGACAGCGTTCATACACATATTTTCATACAGCTCCGAAGCTGCATCTTTCTGTCCAGGTTTTCTGACTGTCTTCTCTTGCAGGCGATTGACATATTTCATGCGTTCCCGTAGCTCAGGGGAGCCTAGATTTGCGAATGGAAGCCCAACGATGACAACAGCACGAGCCAGGTCGTCCGAGAAGTTTAGACCCTCGGATAGTTTTGCGCCAATGACTGCAAAAAGCAAAGCTCCTTTGCACATTGCCCCGGTGGATATCTGCTATCAAGACGGTCACAAACGCAATCCAAATCATTTACATAGATAAAAGGTGCAGACCTGAGGGTTGCAAGCCGCTGCGTACTCACGCAAGACGGTGTCAACTTCGGATGCATCCGATGGCTCTAGGAAAAGCTAAAGGTGCTGTTAAAATAAGCATAAATGTTGATGTTCAGATGAGACGAACTTTTTTCTTTATATTGAATCTCTCTATCAAGCCACTTGCTCCCCATTGTTCCCTTACCATATTCAAAAAACTATAAGATGGAAAGAAAACAACCATGCCTCCAGGGACCACATTAACAAAATTTGATATTATTTGGCCCAGCTCTGCCGTCTAAATCCGTCAGATCCACGAAAAAGATGTAGAAATTGATTTAGCCTACCATCGATTTATCACCGCGTCTGTCAAACTTGAACTCGAGGTCACCGCCGCGAGGGCCCTTACCCACTATAAGGGTCTGCAGGTTTGCTGAGGGAATGATGTGGCCACAGGAAAAATAGCAGATCTTCGGTTCAGGTAGATGCGAGAACAATTGCGCCACTACATCAGATACCTGCCACGATGTCTATTGTCAGATATTTCTTGTAAAAATAAGCAAATGTGACTCACAGGTGACATGGTCCCCCCGGCAAGGATGACAGAGCGTGCAGTATCAACCACTTCACGAAAGGGACTGGCTGGATTGAGAAGTTGGAACTTCATTTCCATTGATTGCTGATTGGCGTCTTTCAGCACGCTGAAGCAAATCCGACCCTCTGTGATACATAAGATAACACAGACTAGAGCGCAGTAATTGCGTAGACTTGCCGTCATTTGCGGATGTTAGCGCTAACATAAAAGCCTCTACCGAATGCAATGGTGGGGTAGCACCGCGTCTGATCTGCGAAGGGTGCTTGGGATCTACACCTGGTTCAGCTAGGAAAGGGAATGCTCGATGTAAATATGGAAGTCACCTTTCTCAGCAGCTCTTTCTTCCATTTTTTCTGAGTAACCACTGATTTTCCTCGCTATCTACGGGCGCAGATCAGCCAGGCATGATATCCGCCTTAATAAAATCATACAGATACCTTACTGGTGCGAAGGTATTCTTCAATTTCAAGCAGGTTGGTGCCTTCCACTTTGCGGCCCAGTCGCGGCATTAATTCAGCAACTGTCATAATTTCCGTTTTCGCGTCCAGTTTGACTTGATCTTTTTTTTGGGCTAGCCATGCCATTGCATAGTCCCTTAGGTGAGCCAGAAATTGGACTAGCCGCTTGAGATGTAGAGCGTGCTTAGCTGTGAGACGCGTGCGAAACTTGGTCAGATATATTGAGACTTGAGCAAGGGACGTCTCTAGAGTTTGCAAAGAAAGTCGGACAGTTGACAAAGAAAGAAGAGTTGAAATCAAGTCTGAAAAGGGGGAAGGTTGGCATCAGTTGCAATAGCATTGGAGTGGAGCTCACTGTGAGCTTCATCCACGATAACGATTTGGTTCGTAAGGTCAATGCCCAAGGCTTCGCGGGCCGTCTTTGAAAGAAGCAGGTTGTATGGAAGCGTTACCAGCTTATGGGTGTTTAATACAATATCAATTTGTGCTCGTACAGTACATACCTGTGCTTGCGGGATAGCCCTACGGGAACCAAAATAAGGGCAAGTACCTGACAAGCGTCCAGCGGTCGCCAGCTCTTCTATGTCTTTGGGGGATGCCTGAATAACCCATATGTGCAAATTCGGGACACCAGAATAAATGCACCAACCAATATCTGGTCCCGAAGATTCATCATGCGCGAGTCTTCATCAGGTGAAGGTAAATGTGAGCACCTTTGGCCCTTTGTGCCTGCAAGCTCGGCGTTAAATTGGAAATCCGCATTGCACCCAACGCATGGTCCACACCTGTTAGCATCTCGCGGCATTTTTCATCCAAATCACCACCTTTGGCCCTCAACTCGTCGTTGATACATAGCTGTTTCCGGGAGCCTAGTGACACAGTCCTCCATTGGGAATGGTTCAAGCTCTCAGATTCTTCGTCGTGGGGTCGCTTGTGCGTCACAGAGGAGAGAGAAGTTGACGGATTGGACATAAATGCTGTAGCTTTCAGTTGGGGTTTGAGTTTGCATAACTCGGGAAATATCTGAGTCAGCTGAGAGTGTGTTCGAGACGCGTAGTATATTTTGGTGCAGGTTGGCTCAGACTCCTCCAGCTTTGAGGTCCGGCTAGAGCCTTTATCCAGTCTAGAAAGGAAGATTAAGGGTTCTTGAGCGCTTAAGTAATACCTGAGCTTACTTGGCCATTAGAGCACGAACAGCTGGCGATATGTTGTCCGTGCTGTCCTCGTCTGCGTCAGGCAAGAACACGTCATAATCAGGTTCCTCGGACTCCGTTGTTGCCATTCTCTGTACAAGTACAAAGGTCAAATTTGGGCACCGCATTTCAGATAGGAACTGACAGGTCTTTTTATCACTCGCGCTTTGGCCATCTGCCGCATTGCAGCCTCTTTCTTCCGAGCTGCAATCAAGCGCGTCTCGTAGTCGAGTTCTTCGGCTTCAAGTTCCCGCTGACGGCGTTCCATAGTTTGCGACGTAACCCAATCGGGCTCTAGTACGAGAGTCGGTTAAACAAAAAATGGCAGAACTTTGCCTGCTCAACGAACCGCCAGCGGAAGAGTCCACGAGTATCTGACCCTTGCGTATTCGCTCCTTGTCGTCTGCGAGCCATGTGAGGCTTGCACAGAGAAGACTCAGTGTTTTCCCCTGCCATTTCATAAGCTTCACAAATCTGGAATTTGGAGCAAGTGGAAATGCGAACCGTGCCAGTTGGACTTTCTACGATGGATACTTTTCTGTCCTCGATGCACATGTATAAATGATGCATTAGATCATCTTGAATGGAATACGGAGGAGTGTAGGGAAATGCAGGAAAGTCTTTCGGTGGAGTCAAGGAGAAGTCCATGCGAGACAGCAGATTGAGTGTTGAGTAGCAAGTAGCGTATATACATAAGCGCTCGCGTCGCGTAGTGTCACGAGGATACGGACGCGATGATACAATGAGATAGTGCGGAGATGGCCGTAGCGATGAGATACGTCAGTGTACTCGCAGTGGGTAAAAAATTGATGTTGGAGAGGACTGTGTTGTTGTAAGATATAAGTAAACGAGAATCGAGAACAGTAGTTGTAAAGTAAAGCGGGGCAGGCGATATGGTGAATGAAATATTATGTTACTAGGAAGGGGCCCTGTGAGGGGAGTCGTGTCTTCGCATCTCCCCAGCCAGAACAGTGGCTATGGCTCGTCACTGTGGGTTCTCGCCGTCAGGATCGTTCTCCCGGAACCAAGTCTTCATCCACTTCTCCGCAGTGGTGTACTCCTTCTTCACGACTCCCAGTAGAGGTTCGATCTTCCCCAGAGCGTCATCCTTGGTGAGATCTTTGTTCTCTTCTTCGTCCCGCAATTGTCCATAGTGTTGTATCTTCTCGCACGAGTCCTGCACTTTGGAAATCCCGAGGGCGGCCGATGACCCCTTGAGGAAATGGCCAAGATCTGACAGCTGTTTGAGATTCTTCTCTTCACTGCAAGCAAGTTGTGGTGAGAGACGGTCCTGTGTGCCGTGGATAGTACTCACAGCGCTATGTCCATGTCTTTGAATGTTGAGTCAACTTGAGAGAAATAAGCCCACGCCATTCCTCGGGAGAATTCACGGGGCTCATCTTCATCATCTAGATCGAGAATCTGCTGGAATGTCTCCATATCTATGACATCCGGAGGGGGCTGATGCAGAAGGATCGCGGTCAGTGATGGCCCAAAAGGCTTCCCAGTGGGGAGACGACCACATTAATATTGAAGTACTCACCGGTCCTGTGAACGCAGGCTCAGCCAACTCTGGTTCCTTCTCACCGGAGGACTGAGGCGCAGGAGTGGTTGCCTTTGGGGTAGAGACTTCCGGCTCAACAGAGGCAGATCGGGCACGAGCGGCAGGACTAGCAGGGATCTCCTGTTCCAGTACCTTCTTTACTGTAGGAGAGACGGGCTTGCTGATCGCAGAAGGCTCTATCGACGACTGGCGGCTCTGGGAAGGACTTCGAGGCGAATCATTGAAGGCAGGGGGAATTGATGCCTGGCGTGCTTGCGAGATGGTCGTGGACGTCATATCGAGGTCCTGAGTTAAGAGACGTCGGAGGCGATACTTGTGGTTATCCAAAACACTCGGCAAGCCATCGGACTCGGAGGCGACTTTCAGGGACTCTCATATCATTCACCCGTAAGGCACACGTGGTCCAATATGTACACTTTACGCAGATCCACATCTCAGCTTTTAGATGGCGGCAAGTCTTTTACTCTGACAGAGTAAACTGATGTAGTCATAGTACCTGAAAGCTTGTGAGGCCCGCATCTACCCCCCGTCTTCGATTATATTACCCTCTCCTCCTTGAGGTGGGATATCTCCTCTGGCGTATAACCTAGTTCGGTCAAAACCTGCGCACCGTGCCGTGGCAATCAGCAATTAGTGGAGCTGGATGACAGCGGAAAACGCCGCTAACCTCAGTCGTATGCTGCGACAACCACGGTGGCGCTCGCGTTACGTCCATCCTTTTCCCGTTGTATGTGACAGCAGGCGCGACTAATTTCAATGTTCCGGCCCGAGGGTGCTATAAGCTATAAGTCCGGGTGGGTCTATCATCAAGGAGCATGTAACGTACTTCCACTTCGACCACCACTCCACGCGCCACTGCCTGTGGATGGTTGAAGGTCTGTTTGATGTTGTTGATCGGACCGAATGGCACGCTGGAAGACGTGTCAGTATCTGGCTCGGAAGGAAAGGCGGAAAACGCACCCTAAGCCAGTGAACTGCTCAATCCAATGATCCCTGGGATGCTGTTCAAGCATGTCCGTGATGATTTGGACGAGAGCCTCGCGATTCTTGACGCGTGCACCGTTGGTGGAGAATCGGAGATCATCAGATAGCTCTGGTTGCTTCAAGATCTTTTTGGCCAACGTCCTGAACTGTAATCACATCACAGTCCAATCTTGTGGGATGAGAGCAGAGTTAATACCTGTTTGTCGTTGCCAGCACCTATCATAAGAAACCCATCCTTGCATGGGAAGACCTGGTATGGGACAATTGAAGGATGTGCCGTGCCATGCCTCGATGCCTCTTGACCCGAGATTAAATAATTCGAGGCAATGTTTGCCAGGCCGGCTAACTAGCTCCAATGAAACCTGGCGACTGGCAGCATACTGTTCACTCACTTGTGATTCAAACAAGTTGCAGTCAATCCAAACACCTTTGCCGGTCTGTTGTCTGGACAGCAGGGCAGCCATTATGGCGCCGTGAGCGTACAACCCAGTGGCGATGTCGGTGGCCGCCACTCCCACCTTCGCGGGGGGCCTGTCTGGCTCGCCAGTGCTATACTTGCATCAGCTAGAATTACACAGAATGAGCGCAAAAGACGGACATGTGCATCAAGCCAGCTTCAGCCTCGATAATCACGTCATAGCCTGCGGCTTCTCGGTAGGGGCCCGTCTGTCCATATCCTGTACTATGATTATTCATTGCGCAAGATAATACACGAGTAAGCCACCGACCTGTGATAGAGGTGTAGATCAACCGCGGATTGATCTTCTTGCAGTCCTGTGCGGTGTTCAACAATCGGAATTCGATGTATGCGTATATTGAGAGTCACCTCCCAGCCTAGTCCCATACTCGCCAGTTTTCCAGAGACGAAGTTCTCGACCAGCACGTCTGACTGCTTGATTAATTTCTTCATGATTTCCATGCCATCGGGATGCTTGAAGTTGACCGTGATCGAACGCTTGTTCCTGTTAACGGCAAGGAAATAAGCGGACTCTGGGGGGAGATGGGAGGCCTCGGCCGGAGCATATTCTGCTATGGGTGCTGAAGGGGGGCTCCACGAACCTGCGCGTCAACGGTGTTAGAGCGCGACACGCCCGATGCTGGGAGCACTAACGAGTATCGTCGCCTCGGGACACCTCCTCAACTTTGACCACGTCGGCACCGAGATCGGCCAGGAGCTACGGAGAATACATAAGCGCTTTGGATCATCTTTGAGCGCCGCGCGCGGTGCAGGCACTCGCCATAGTGCAGCATGGGCCGGCAAGGACCCTCGTTAGGTCGAGAATTTTTATGCCTTGCAAAGGGGGGGGTATACCGTCGTGAAAGAGCCTGGCAAAGCGAACCGAACGCGTCGCGTTTCGCAGGAGAAAGAGAGACATGTCTACAAGTAGGACTAGGCCTCTAAGTGGTTGAGCCGCCGCCGGGTGCCGACCGCGCCCGAGAGATGGCACGTCGCGGTGAAACTGTTCCCCGTCATACACGTTCCCTTTTTCGTCCGTTCCCTCTTAACCACCAGCATCGCTGGTCCATAGTTTTGTTTTAATCCTCCTCATACCTCTTCACAAATGCTCTCAAGGCAGCTCAGGCGTTTGCCAATGGGCCGCTTGGTGCAGCAAGGTGCGCGGCCGGCGACAGCCATCCGTCACCTCGCGACCCCGGCGACTCCACCTTCGTCAAACGACCCGTTCGCAAATGGCACCAACGCTTACTACGCGGAGGAGATGTACCGACACTGGAAGCAGGACCCGGAGTCCGTACACGCATCTTGGAGTGTATACTTTGCCGGACTTGAGAACGGCTTACCCAGCTCGCAGGCCTTCACCCCGCCTCCAACTAGCCTTCCCGCGCCTGTAGATGGTGCACCGGCCCTTCATGTGGGCGGTGGTGCGCAGCTTGACGATCATCTGAAGGTATAGCCGCTTCCTCATTTTCAAACCGAGTAAACCTGACAATGAACGCGCTATTAGACCCAACTGCTGGTCAGAGCTTACCAAGTTCGCGGTCACCACGTTGCAAAACTTGACCCACTGGGCATTCTCAATGCCGACCTTGCCGACACTTACCCCCCGGAGCTCGAGCTTAGCCGTTACGGCTTCACTGAGCGCGACCTCGACAAGCAAATCACCCTGGGGCCTGGTATCTTACCTCACTTTGCCACTTCTAGTCGCAAGTCCATGTCTTTGCGCGAGATCATTAAATTGTGTCAGCGTATCTATTGTGAGTTATTGCATCTGCGAAACGCGAAGACCTCTCATCAATCTTCCCAGGTGGCGCTGTTGGTATTCAATACATCCACATTCCCGACAAGGAACAATGTGATTGGATCAGGGAGCGTGTCGAGATCCCAAAGCCATGGAACTACACATTGGAGGAGAAGCGCATGATCCTGGACCGCCTCATCTGGTCCGAGTCATTCGAGAAGTTCATTGCCTTCAAATACCCCAACGAGAAGCGTTTCGGCCTCGAGGGCTGTGAAGCTCTCATTCCCGGCATGAAGGCCCTCATTGATCGCTCTGTCGACCACGGTGTCAAAAACGTCACGATTGGTATGCCCCATCGCGGTCGCTTGAATGTCCTTGCGAACGTCATTCGCAAACCCATCGAGGCCATCTTGAACGAGTTCTTGGGTGTCGAGTCTGACGATTCGCCAGCTGGAGATGTCAAGTACCATCTTGGCGCCAACTACACTCGCCCAACCCCGTCTGGCAAGAAGGTGTCCCTCTCCCTTGTCGCCAACCCCTCTCACCTGGAGGCCGAGGACCCCGTGGTGCTCGGAAAGACCCGTGCCATCCAGCACTTCGAGAACGACGAGCAAAATCACGTCACGGCCATGTCCGTGCTGCTTCACGGAGACGCAGCATTCGCTGGCCAGGGCATCGTGTACGAGACCATGGGCTTCCACAATCTGCCGAACTACGGCACAGGTGGAACCATTCATCTCATCGTCAACAATCAGATTGGGTTCACCACTGATCCTCGCTTTGCCCGTTCGACACCGTATTGCTCTGACATCGCCAAGTCCATTGACGCTCCCATCTTCCATGTCAACGGCGATAATGTGGAGGCTGTCAACTTCGTTTGCCAGCTTGCGGCTGATTACCGCGCAAAATACAAGAAGGATGTCGTCGTCGACATTGTGTGCTACAGGCGGTATGGACACAACGAGACAGATCAGCCCAGTTTCACCCAGCCGAGAATGTACAAGGCCATTGAGAAGCAGCCGACGCCTCTTACCCAGTACACCAAGTTCCTGGTGGGCAGGGGAACTTTCACCGAGAAGGACATCGATGAGCACAAGAAATGGGTTTGGGGCATGCTTGAGAAGGCGGCCGCTGCATCCAAGGACTATGTACCCACCAGCAAGGAGTGGCTTTCGGCTTCGTGGCAAGGATTCCCCTCTCCTCGTCAACTCGCAGAAGAGACTCTGCCTCATCGCCCCACTGGTGCCGACGAAGAGATCCTCAAGCGCATCGGAAAGGCCATCTCTACCACCCCGTCCGGCTTCACGCCGCATCGCAACCTCGCTCGTATTCTCGGCACGCGAGGCAAAACGGTCGAGGAGGGCCAGAACATCGACTGGTCTACGGCCGAGGCCCTCGCATTTGGTTCCCTCGCCCTCGAAAAGATCCATGTCCGTGTTTCCGGTCAAGATGTTGAGCGTGGTACCTTCTCACAGCGCCATGCCGTCGTCCACGACCAATCCAACGAGCAGCAATACATTCCCCTGAACGATCTCGGTTCCAACCAAGCCCGTTTCGTCGTATGCAACTCTTCGCTCTCAGAATTCGGTACACTTGGATTCGAGCTTGGGTATTCCCTTGTGTCGCCTGACTCTCTTACTATTTGGGAAGCACAATTCGGTGATTTCGCGAACAACGCGCAATGCATCATTGATCAGTTCATCGCTGCTGGTGAGCGCAAGTGGCTGCAACGCACTGGTTTAGTGATGAGCCTGCCCCATGGTTACGATGGCCAGGGCCCCGAGCACTCGAGTGCCAGGATAGAGCGTTTCCTTCAGCTGTGTGACGATCACCCGCACCTATTCCCCGCCAAGATCGAGAGACAACACCAGGACTGCAATATGCAAGTTGTGTATCCCACGTGAGTACTTTGTATCCCTGTTATTGTTCACTTGGCTGACACCTTTGCCCTCAGAACGCCTGCCAATTATGTTTGTCTTTTTTTACTCTCATGTGAACATGCTCTGAACATTATGATTTTAGTTCCACGTCCTCCGTCGTCAAATCCACCGCGACTTCCGCAAACCTGTTTGTATTCTCATTATTTTTCATTTGCCTATGCTTACATCTTTCTGCAGCTCATTGTCTTCTTCTCCAAGTCCCTTCTGCGCCATCCGAAGGCGCGATCTGATCTTTCGGAGATGACTGGGGATACTGCCTTCCAGCGCTATCTGCCAGAGCCTCACCTCGAGGACATGGTCGCTCCGGAGCAGATCAGACGCCACATTCTTTGCTCAGGTACTTTTTAATGTTTTGGTCATTGACCACCACTGATCGTCCACATCATTGTAGGCCAGGTCTACTTTGCACTGCTGCAAGAGCGAGAGGACAAGGGTATCAAGGATGTAGCAATAAGCCGTATCGAACAATTGTCACCGTTCCCATACGATATCGTACGTCCTGTTTGTGTCTATGTTTTGCTCGATACTCAACTTCATTTCAGATCACCCCGCATCTTGATAAATACCCCAACGCCGATCTGCTTTGGTGCCAGGTCAGTGCTATTATTGATATCTACTCCCCCAGTTTTCTGACCCAGCTATAGGAGGAGCCCCTGAACAATGGAGCGTGGACCTACGTTGGTCCTCGTATCTACACTGCTGGCCGTGAGTCACAGCATCACAAAGGCAAATACCCTCACTATGCCGGCCGCGGTCCTACAAGCTCGGTTGCTACTGGCAGCAAGGTTAGCACACGTTTTTCTCTGTCGTGGGTAGCCTAGCTAACATTATCGATGCTACAGACACAGCACAAGAAGGAGATCGAGGCCTTCTTAGCCACAGCTTTTGCCTCTTAGTTTGCATATTGCGTGTTAATCTTCGTCCATAGCCCACAACAATTCTTTCATAATATTCCTGAGCACTGTTCGAGTTAGTCTTCCAGACATCCTTCAAGACTTTATAGTCCATCGGTAATGTTGGTGTTGCGTCGCCGGGTCCGAATTGACTTGCAGCTATTTCCAAATAAGTAGGCCACTCATTGCCCCACCGAGTCGGCCATCTCTGTTACGACTACACACCCGTCTGTACTCGAACTGTTTTTGAACCTAAATAGACCAACCCTACACACCCGATTGAGCCGAGCCATGATACTAACCTGAATAGTTTATTGTTGTTTAGCAAGCAAGTTTAACATACGAGAATGCACAAATCAGATGTGTTATTGATACTATGGCAATGTTGCTTTGAAGTGTGCCATAACAGTGATGAATTGGTGTCAATCTTTGGATCTCACATGGAGCAATAATTTAGGTCCAAAGACTGTTTAGTTTTACATCTAAACTATGTTTTTCATTTTATCTAGTTTTATTCAGCTACGGGGCTCCGCCCCATGTTACTGATCTCTCTACAAAGTCGTAGGTAGTTAAGGAGAGGTTAACGGTGTCTAATCTATGCCATCTCCTCCTGTTCCCGATAGGGCTTTAGACGAGACTCGAACCCCCACCAGACGAGCTGTGCGGGCTGTACGAGGCAGCATTCCCATACCGTTCTCGCCTCCCCTATGTACCTCGTCTTCTTCTGTGTCGTCTTCGGTGTGGCTAAGCTGGTTCTGCGACATATCCGTGCGAGACGGAGGGTGGGGCGCGATGCTCTGAGAGCGTGCACCCAGGGTTGCGGCCGTAGGGCCAGATCATGTGACTTGCTAATAAATATGGGTATACTTGAGGTCTGTAAGGGAGCATATGGGTGAGTAGCGAAGTCAGGGGATCAGGTACCTTAGAGTGCAGGAGGGGGGGACTAGTCGGCTGCATCAGCGGAAGGCTTGTGGGCTGTATACATAGCGTGTGCAGGCGTGTGTGGACATTGGGGGTAGCGGCCTTGAGTCTGCGTGTGGCGTTGACATATTTCAGGAAGGCTTTGATACCATCGGGTTTCCCCAGGAGGTAGGGGATCTTGCTCGCTTTTCTGCCTAGGTCGCTTCATAGTGTGTGTCTCGCGAGTGCGTAATGCGGGCAGTCGAGGATGTAGTGGCAGATGGTTTCGACGGTGATGCCGCCGCAGTGCGGACATGCGGGGGAGTCGACTCGCTTGATCCTGAATAGTGTCTGGTTGAGCGGCGCGTGGTTGGTGTGGAATTGTGAGATGATGGATGCCTGCTTTCGTTTGTAGTGGTCGATGAGCTTGAGATATTGCGCGGATGGTGCTGACTTGTCGATCACGCCGAAGTGGCGGCTTCGCAGCGATTTACACCATCTCTTCCTCCATCTTTGCTTGAGTTTCGCTGACCATTCTTGCCGGAGTGCCGCTACGCTTGCCGGTAGCGCCTTCCTCTTCAGACAGGTCGGTAGATCCCCCTCAGGACTCGTTTGGCCCTTAGCCGCTTCTAAACTATGTTGATGGAGTGACATCCCATTGATATGGGTTGCAACATCGGACAGGCATCCAGCACTAATCTACCCGGGAAGGTTGTGCGAGCCTTGGTGAAATATGTCTACAAAGACACCGACACATCACTCTGTTTTAGTCTGTCACTGCTCACACTTCAACCACTAATTGCAACACCTCCTCCCACCTCTTCCATCACCTTGAGTCTGCTGCAACCATTTACACCACACTTAAACAGATATTTATGTGAGTCAGTGCACTTCTTCTTTAATTGATTCCAAGGGGGTTTCACCAGTGTTGTCGGTGAAATTGACTCCTCCAGGCTCCCACCTCCCCATGGGAATTCCTACCGTCTGTGTTTGGCAAGACTCGGTGTAGAGCATGTGCATGCTCTAGGTAGCACATTTGGGGTTTCAGAGTGTCCTGGAGCTACTCGGCATCTGTCCCCATTGTCCAGTACCCAGGTCCGAGGTGTTTCCTGCACGTCCGAGGTTTTCGATCCCTGTCCGAGGTTTTCCGCCCGTTGTCTTACCATGAAATGGTTTCTTGGTAAATCATGGATTTATCTAGCTGTTTCCACTTACACAACAAAAATAACATTTCGTAGAAACCAGGCCAAAGCTATTATGGCCTCCCCACGAAGAACCAATGAGGCGATGCTGGCTAAGCGAAAACCAGACCGCCAGAAGGCTACCACATCAGCCACGAGTCACAATAATCAAGCTTTCCCTTATCACACCTCACGAAGTCGGGTAACCACAGAATGCCAGCACGTTGCAGCCTTACAGCAACAGGATGTTGTAACATTATGACAGAATGATCATAAGGGCACTTTGTGACCCATAATTGATATCTCAGCAATGGAGTTTATTTGATCACGATTCAATACTGTGGAAACCTTATTGTCAGTTTCAGTCACAACATTTCATTCCAGTGAACTGCCTTATGTCCCTGGAATCCATTCATTCATCACCTATCTCTGACCTATCTATCAGTGCTCAGTCCTATATCCGATCAGCAGTTATTTATCTCCGATGCCCAAGTCACTGTTCTACTTTCAGTCAAGTGCTGATCATGTGCTGATCATTTACCTGGCCTAACTAAGAAAGGGATCATTGCCAGCCCAATTTAGAAGGACCTTACAGTAACAGCCCCGCAAGCTGGAATCTCGCGAACAAGGGCTTGCTCAGCCTCGTCCTAGTAGTGCTGCTATCTCATCAACAATATTAAATGAAATCATGGCAACAGCAACATATGAACATTATGTATATTTTCGGGGCACCATCCAGTGTAATCAGATAATGGCAGGCTGCACACACAATCTGTTATCCAAGAACCGAAAACTATTCAACAAAAGTTTGCCTGATGCATGTGTAACGGTCATGGATTGAGCTGCCAGCCATCAGACTCACTACCCCAATCTTCCCAACCAGCACCCTCCCACATCCGGATTCTCCACAATGCGATGGCCACAGCAGTCATATCAGCTCGGTTGGCCGTCTTCTCGTCTGCACAGAGGAGAAATGCATGGCTAGCCTTCTTGTCTCCTCTGGTCCATGGGTCTTCCTTGCGATCTTTGGTCGGTTGATCAGGCCGTCCATGCTCCCGGTAGCGCGCATGGCGTTCTATTGATAGTAAAGCATTCAGGCTAGCGTAAAGCGCCGCACGCTGCAGCCGAGACAGAAACAAGGATACCCCATTGTAGAGAGGCACTTTTGAGGACGGTATTAAACTAGCGAGATGATGAACGACAGCGGTAAACACGAGCAACAAATGTATAGTAAAAAAAGTCCCCCTCTAACCTGAGTAAATCTCGCTAGCCCAACGCTCGTGGAGCAGCCACTCAGTCCCGACCAAGTCCTGAATGCTGTCAGTAAAGCGTACTGACGAACATGTTTCCGAGGTCGTAAACGAATCCACCTCTGAGCTCGATAGGGAATCCACCTCTGTCATGTCAGAATCTGTATCATAATGATGCTCTCTCGCCCCTGACCTTCGGAGGTACACCATTGCCGCCTTTATCTCTGCATCGTCACCAAGTGGACCCCACTCTCCCATCCAGAAAAGTGATTCATTGGATAATGACTCGTGCAGCGAGAGTGACTCAACGTGATCTGAGACCACGGCTTGAATCGGAAAGCGAGAGACGTCCTTGAGCCAATGACGGCGCCAATCCAAGCAGTACCAATGTTGTGTCCATAGTGAAAGACGAGAGAGAAGACCAAGGGAGTGTGGTATGGCCAAGATAGGTGGCCAATCATTGGATTCAGAGCGACCAAGGGTCACAAAAGACATATGAAACAGAGAGAAGTCTCACTGATGCAAAATGAGCGTGCCCAGCTCAACACAAAGGTCAATAGGCGAAAGATGAAGAGGGCAAGAAGGTCGAACATCCCCACAGCACACAACGAACAGCGAGGTATCAACCTCACTACGCAGCCCAGGGCTCACACCATACACCCCCCTGATAGTAATGCCGCCAACGGATTGAAGAGGAGTAAGAGAAGGAGGATTAAGGAAAGTGGAAGCACAACTGCAAGTGTCACCGGAACTAATGTATTGTATTATAGGTGCTGAGCTACATATATGCCAACGGTAGCGAGATTCTAGCACCAAAACACCCCCGAATCTCGACACCCCCTGGAACAGAATATAAGTGATAAGGTAAAGGGATAGTATGGTAATGTAAAGTGCAATGAGCGGAAAATGAATGGAATGGTAGGTAGTGGATCTTGTATGGAAAGTTTGTTGATGTTCTGGGTGCGAGGAGACGGCACTCTGTGGTCCTTGTTGGCGTCATGGAGCGCAGTGCTGAATGGAATATGGATTGAGTGGAATCCGAAAGGCGGTGATCAGCGCGTTTGTCACGATCTAGATGAACCTAAAACTCCCCCTGAAACTCCCCCTCATCTTGCATTGTGGCAGAAACACGATCAGCGCAGGGAGCTTGTGAAATGAATGTTGATAGGAATGTGTGATGATCGCGGTGGACTGTTGAGGCTGATTCGGTAATGGTGCGCGAAAATGTGATAGGTTGATTACAGTTTGAAGCTGATGAAGGTTGGGAGGTATCAGATGATGACGTGATGGAGCCAGGATTGGTGGGTAGTGATGTTGGGTAGATGGCGGACACATACAGCGACGGCGGGCGAGGATAAAGGTTGGGATGTTGCATGCACAGCGAAGGCAGCGGTTGAAGATAGATCCTCGGATGTTGCACGTACGACGGCGGCGGGGGATGATGAAACCTCGGATGATCACAGAAGACACAGATGGGTCCCTGCCGCTAACAACGCGGACAGGTGCAGATTACACAGATGGGTCCCCGCCACTAACAACGCGGACGGGCGTAGATGAACAGAGATAAACATGGATGGGTCCCTGCCGAAAAAGTCGAACAGGCACAGATAAACACAGATTTCGAAGGAACAGCGAGGGTAAGCGGGGGTACCGGTTGTTCTTCTACTCCGTGTCCTTGGGTTCCAAAAGGTCATGAGCTCCCCGCTTATTCTCGCTGTTCCTTCGCAATCTGTGTTTATCTGTGCCTGTTCGACTTTTTCGGCAGGGACCCATCCATGTTTATCTCTGTTCATCTGCGCCCCTCCGCATTGTTAGCGGCGGGGACCCATCTGTGTAATCTGCACCTGTCCGTGTTGTTAGCGGCAGGGACCCATCCGTGTCTTCTGTGATCATCCGAGGTTTCATCATCTCCCGCCGCCGTCGTACGTGCAACATCCGAGGATCTATCTTCAACCGCCGCCTTCGCTGTGCGTGCAACATCTCAACCTTTATCCTCGCCCGCCGTCGCTGTACGTGCCCGCCATCTACCCAACATCACTACCCGCCAATCCTGGCTCCATCACATCATCATCCGAAACCTCCCAACCTTCATTAATCCCGCCAGCTGCATTTTCGCACACCAGTGCCAAATCGGCTTCAACAGCCCACCGCGATCATACACATTCCTATCAACATTCATTTCACAAGCTCCCTGCGCCGATCGCGTTTCTGCCGCAATGCAAGATGAGGGGGAGTTTTAGGGTTAATCTAGATCGCGACAAACACACCTCAATCCCTATTGATACAACCATATCCAACCAATTCCAATCCTCGCGACCGCATACAAGCCGTCCACGACTTGCACTTGCCGCGTACAAGCCCGTCCATGTCTCGCACTCACCGCTGTACTTGCCAGCCACGACATCGAGAACCACAGAGCGCCGTCCTTTCACACCGAGAACATCAACGGACTATCTATAGGAGATCCACTACCATCCCATTCATTTTCCGCTCCTTACACTTTACATTACAATGCCGTCGCTTTACCCTATTTCTATGTTCTGTTCCTGGGGGTGTCGAGATTCAGGGGTGTGTTAGAGGTAGAATCTCGCCACCATATAGTATATATATCACTTGGCATCTGTAATACAATTCCTCACCAGTTGTTCTTCTACTCCGTGTCCTTGGGTTCCAAAACCCCAGGGTCAAATGATGCGCTCAGGGATGACACAGACCTATCCCAAATTCGTTAGCCATCGCTTTTTACAGCATGACAGGGAAGGGAATATGAAACATACAGGCAAACAAAGTCAGAAAGAGTCTCAGAACGATACAGTGTAGGCCACGTGCTTGGGACAGCCCCACTCCTTGGGACAAACACTTGTCCTGGCTTCAAATGTTTCTCAAATCCTTAGCTATTTTTTTTCAACACATATGTATACCCTTTCCATGTTCTATCAAAATCTTGGCCGCCCCAGATCACTGGAAACTGTGTGGGGATTGTGTATTCCTCGATTAGAGCCGAAATTGATCAAACACAACTTTCAATCTGCGTCCTGTGTACCACATTTTGCTCTTCTCGCTCTGTAAAATCAAGACAGTACAATTGATACATACCCCAAAACATCGCTCACCAGCCACCAACAGATTTGATGTGATTTGAGCTCGGGAGTCCGGCTCCATTGCTTTCAGATCCGTTTTCGCTGCCAAAACAGTTAGCCTTGATGCAAGTTGCCCTATACCCATAACCGCTTGCCTGGTCAATTTAAGTATAGTATAGGACTCTTAGGTCTTCCATGCATTGTCTAATAGCAGAAAAAACGCCTTCCAGTGCCCAGAACAGAGCTGGTATCATCTGTCCCAAGGACCTGGATTTGACCCATTTTGGCTTACATCACCATTTGCTGTCCTATCCACTGAATTATTTACTTTAAATTACGAAAAAATGATTTTCCATAGCCTACATATCTCAAGTAACTTTGTGTCTCTTCAGAATTACTGCGCAGTTGATGTGCAGCGAGCGATTTCGATCCCGTGGTATGCCGTCCCAAGCACGTGGCCTACACTGTAGCCTTTTCCATTTTGACACGACAGCATTTCCCGTGCTGGGCTGAGCTCATCACCCCGCAAATCACTATTACTGGAAAGTCAGTGCCATAATACCGGTTCCCAGAAAGATACAGCACACAGTGAGCAAGAGTCAGGTGCTGTACCACACCATGAAAGTGTGTACTGGAACATGGAAAAAGGCATTGAGAATGAACGATACAATGCAAGCGCTCACAGCCGTTACACACTAGAGATGTGAATTTTCTGATGCCACTTCGGCCCAATTTGGATTCTGTAGTTCAAAACAATTCTGCAGCTCATTTGGCTCATTTATCCAAATATTGCATTAATGAGCCTTATGAAACACGACCACATCACCAGAACCATTATTTTCACCCCTAAACTCCAATTGGACATTGATACAATCCTCTGACCTAACATTCCGGAGAGTTTCCCTGGGAAATGCGAACCATCCAATCACGTTCAAGCAGTGATCAGCCAATGATGTTGATCAACCAATCATTGAGCTTGGCTTCCTCACATGTTCCGACTTTTCTAGGGTCTCAAGACCACAGCCAATCAGGAGTAAGGAACATTATAGAATGAAATGGAAGGTTGTACTTGCTTCGCAAAGCAGCCAATCAGAAGTAAGGAACATTGTAGAATGAAACAGAAAGTCGTGCCTGCTTCGCAAAGCAACCAATCAGAAGAAAGGAACATTGTAGAATGAAACAGAAAGTCGTGCCTGCTTCGCAAAGCAACCAATCAGAAGAAAGGAACATTGTAGAATGAGATGGAATAGTCCTTAACAAATGAGAATGTGGGAAGGAGCTTCTAAAATAGGACATCTAGAATAGTATATAAGACCTTAGCTATTGAGCGACCAGAGAGATCTCATCTCCCCCCCCACAGATCACATCCCCCATTCTCTCACCCCCTCACAACTTACTACCTCTCTAAATTGTTCTACCAGCAAGTCATTTACTTGTCTTGTTGCTTCTATTTTATAATACCAGTGTTTTAGTAGTCAAAATGATTTCTCTTTCCTTGGAAAACCACATGTGTGCACTATAAGCCGATAGTAGCTTCATTCATAACATTGTTCGTGCCTCACACAGACATACCTAGGTTCTGATAGCCCGAGTGCTAGCCTTTGTACCTGGTGATTGCAGAAGAGTTATTGCATCAAGTACCCCACTATAGGATACAGTGATCATTTGTCCAAGTCAGTGACTTAGATCCTTTGATTCCTTTTGTTATCTCACAGGGAGATTTCGCATTTTTGTTTTTCACGTTGCCCAGTGTTTTTCACAGACCCGATTCATGTTTTGCCATCGTCTTACACCACATCATTGGTGACCTTTTAGCTTAGCAGGCTAGGCTTGATTCCCTTGCCATATATAAGTTCCCGGAAACCAGTTCACATACTTACAGTTTCTTTTTTTACGTTCTCTCTAACATTTCTCCCCACCACCGTTCAATTCTGCTTATCAAAGTTTTGGTTACCTAGTGTTCGCTCTGCAAAACGGGTACCAGTACCTTTGGAATTCACTATAGACCTTTGAAAGTTAGTTTTAGCATCAACTGTTCCTACCAGATTTTCCGTCCTCAAGTGTTTCATACCGAAAGTCGTCACTTGACACAGCATACTACTACTTCACATCAGAACCCAATCCATCACACTCACTAAAATTGAATCTCGCTACACCCGAACAAACTAGGGAAGCCCGTTGGTAATTGTCTGAACCGGCGACTCTAGGGTAATAATCCCTTCTACCACCGTACACCGTGTCCGAGGTTTTGACTCCCTATCACCCTTGGTTTGAACTCCCAACACCCCTGACACTTTCCTTGCGCTCTACATCTCAGTCCGATGTTTTCCGGAGGTGACCGACATTTCGATCCTGTCAGCCCGGACTGTCCAAGCCCTGCCGAGGTTTCTGAGGCCCGGACTCCGCACCCGGGCTCGGCTATCACATTACCTAGTACACGAGGTGTCACCGCATGCATCAGCGCATCAGCAGGAACTGCAGCAGAATGATTCCCGGAATGGACACAAGTTTGTTTCTTTTGTTATGGGTAGATACACGAGGCAAGTTGCAGGCACAAGCTCCGGACCGGTCACTATTGATGTAGAATATGCTTCGGACACACCCTCCTTACCTTACAATACATATATGACCTCAGGTCGTCACAAATAATCACCTTGGTCTTCCATCGTGTTTCTGTGTCCCGGAGCTTTCCGCTGTGTCTGTGCGTGTTCCTGTGTGTTTCGGTGTGTTCCTACCTCCGTTCTGAGCCCCGGACTGAGTCCCTTCGAGCTGGACCGCCTCAAGATCGCTTCGCTCTGTGTTGTGCACCAAGCCGACCGAGTTTACTGTTGTTTCCCTTTCTCTCTCTGTGTTTCTCCGTCCGTCGGACCCCGGTCTCTCGTCATAGCCCTCCGGACATCCCTTCCATTTGTTCCCCATCACATCTGTTCCCCATCCCCTTCATCCCACACCTCACCCCGTCTCAAACAAGACCCTCGGGTCAAACAGGCCTCCGAGTCTCCGGACCCGGACTCTGTCGCAAGCCTTCGGCTTGATCAAGTGCAGTCCCCATCTCGGACGCCCGCGCACCACGCTAAGAACCTCTACACCGGATTTACATGATTACAATCTTAAATTTGGCCGTGCTCAGTTTCTGCCCATGAATTAGCCACAGATCCTGGTTCCTCTGGTGTTTCTATCGTTCATAATGTTATTAACATGGTCTTGCACAACCACCATCATGGGAGCAACTCAGGTATACCCTTGGGGAGGGTGTTTTGGTAATTGACCGGTATTTGATGTTACACAGTGAGCTTTGATCTGTTTAACATAATTCTTTTTTTTCTGAGTAGGTGCAATGCATGTCCCAAATGGACAAGCAACTGACAGAAGGTTGCACAATCACATGGAGCACAGAATAAGCATCCGGCCAAATTTCTGCTATATTCTTTTTGAATAGCCTAGATGGGTGAAATGGAAAGGGCTCTTTGATCTGGATTCTACTATATAGGACCTATAAAATGAGCCTTACCACACCCTTATCCATACAGTATTGGGATAGATATTGGCTTATCGGTGCTTTTGCGGCCATTTGATCAATGCCTGATATCTTTTGATCCAAAGACTTTCCTTCAGATCGGAGACCAGATCTGGAATCACCTTGAAAGGCGTGTCAGGATGACCCCCTGATCATGATTGTTGGTGCATATTTTATATTGGCTGACCTAATCACCCACCAGAATGGCTGTAGGTGGCCCCACAGTGGTCACATATAAATCTTAGGGCCCTACATTGTCAGCACAATTACCGATACATTAGTACAAGTAGACAGCGACTTGGACCTTGAGACCTTAGCTTATCCTCTTTGTCTCAAGGTACAGTCACTTACACATTATTCCGAATACTATCTAACTTTGTCTCAAGTGACTTGTATTCACTCTCGATCACAAGGATCGACACCTCAACTACACCACTAAACTATCTACACCAATACAAGGCCCATCTGGGAACTACTATGAATACATGTTGTAACAGTGATGTTGTGTTATTGATGGGTCGCTCCGGGGTGAGAGTGTCCTTTTTTGGTGTTTTTAGGGTTGGTGTTGTGTTGTTTCCTCTCCTCTGGCTGTTACAAGGTGTATTCGTAGTTGTTCCCAGATGGGCCTTGTATTGTTGTGGATAGTTTAGTGGTGTAGTTGAGGTGTCGATCCTTGTGATCGAGAGCGAATACAAGTCACTTGAGACAAAGTTAGATAGTATTCGGAATAATGTGTAAGTGACTGTACCTTGAGACAAAGAGGATAAGCTAAGGTCTCAAGGTCCAAGTCACTGTCTTCTTGTACTAATGTATCAGTAATTGTGCTGACGATGTGGGGCCCTAAGAGTAAGCATATATGATGCTAAGGGGCCCGGGGAGTCATAGATGTGTATGTAAAGATCCGCTGATAGTGGGTGAAGTGAACTCGTGATGGTATAGAATACAATGGAATAAAGTGGAAGGATGTGGAACGATATGGAATCGGATGGAAAGTGTTGGCCATGTGACAGGTAGATAGGGGCAACTCGTGACACTGGCCAGCCAGTACAGTTCTAGAGTGTTTCACTTTGTGTTGGTCTGGCCAGCCCGCTGTAGAGCATGGACATGCTCTGGGTATCACAGGTCACATTCCTATGTGTTACAGGCTCGATCCGACTCCCCGACTCGCTACCACATTCATATCATATTCCTTTTCCTTCCGCAACACATCCGAGGTGCATCTGCACATTCCGCACATTCCGAGGCTATCCATACTCAACCGGGACCCGTACCGCGCATCTGAGACGCGGAACACGTACCAGAGGCACCTCGGAGTCCGCCGCTTTGCCGCCAACGCGTCCGGATTCATACTGATGTGTTCTAGACATGTACAATGTTCCAGGATATCACAGACTTACCGGTGTTTTCACATGCGGAACACCTGGCCGGACCGTAGCGCCTTGCGGATCCGGTAGTATGATTACTTATTGTTTAGGGATCGATCTGCATGTGCTTGCAACGTGCTGCTTACCGCTTATTTCAGACAGTTCATTGTTTACTTACTTGTCCTGTCATATATCGCTTTGCCAGCTTCCGGACCGGTTCATACACATGTAGAACTCATGTCGGACACATTCCGGACCTCTCCCATTCATTCCTTACACTTAAGCGACCTTATGTCACACCACAATAACAACT
Organism: Athelia psychrophila; assembly: GCA_001630335.1. Lineage (NCBI taxonomy): Eukaryota > Fungi > Basidiomycota > Agaricomycetes > Atheliales > Atheliaceae > Athelia > Athelia psychrophila. The sequence continues at coordinate 91,104 of KV417489.1, read as the reverse complement.
AACCTTCCCCCCTTTGTGTGTGTGCTCGCTTTTGAGTTTGTGAGCTTATCGTCTGTGTCTCGTCGTTTCCTGTGTTGTCCGCTTCGTATCCGTCACATCCGTCGCATCCGCCGCCTCTCCGCACCTACCTATCCACTTGTGAGACCCGCTTCCGCTCCGCCAGCCTGCGGATCGCCTCGGATCGCTACGCTTCACTTCACTTCATTTCGTTTCACATTGTTTCGCTTTGTACTCCCTCAGACCCCCTTACATTTGTTTATATCATATTCCTTTCATCTCCTATACCTACTACATACTCTCCCTTCCGCCTCCAACTCCCCACACCCCAGGTCTCAAGTACAACCCCTCGGATCGAACACAATCACAACAGCGAGAGGTATAGCCAGTCCCCATCATTGGACATCTGCTGCCCCTTACTAGCACTTACACCACACTGTGCTGAACCTGCTTCAGACTCTCCCCCTGGCCAGCTAACACCACATTGACCTGTTTCTCATTTACCTCCTGGCCGGCTCATGTGGTGCTGACCCCTTTTGAAATGCTGGCCTCTGGCCAGCCTACGCCACACTGAGCCTTTTTCCCTAACTACCCTCTGGATAGCTATTGCCATGCTGAACCTGTTTCCCCATCTACTTTATGGCCAGCTAGTACTGTGCTGTGCCTGTTTCCACTTACCACCCTTTGGCCAACCCACACTGTGCTGAACCTTTTTGATTTGCTACCCCTGGCCAGCCCACACCACACTGAACCTGTTTCCCCCACTACTTTCTGGCCAGCCAGTACCATTCTGCACACAATTCAGTTGGATTTCTCAGTACTATTCTCAATAGCCGGACCGAAATTCTGCTGAGCAGCACAGGCCAGCCGGAGCTGGCCAGGTCAAAGTGGGTCAGAACAGTGCTGCCTGGCCAGACATAAGTTATATATAATATATACAATATAGTACTGACTGACCATATAATTTGAATTGCACTAGGTTCAGCATGGTGTAGGCTGGCCAGAGGGGGGACCTTTGGGACAGGTTTAGCATGGTGCCTGCAGGCCAGGTGGAAACAGGTGCAGTATGGTGCTTGCTGGCCAGAAAGCAGAGGGGAAAACAGGTTCAGCATGGCAGTGGCTGGCCAGGAGGTAGATGGGGGGAAAGGGTCAGTGTGGCATGGGCTGGCCAGAGGGTACTATTCAAATCGGTTCAGCACCGTGTGGGCTGGCCAGACCAAGACCTGGTGAGACACTTGAGAACCACACTGGCTGGCCAGACAACATCATAGATGAGTAGCCCTACCCTAAAAACATCCTTATTTGGCACCCTCGCCCCTGATGGTGCCTGGATTCCCACGGTACGGCCCAATTAGTGCGTTCACAGGCTTTCGTAGGAATATTTTTTGGCTCCAAATAGGGGGTATCCTATATCACCGGAAGCGGAATTTTCCGTAGAATCCGAATCTGGAATCCGTTTTGGGCCTGGTTGCCCGTAGCAACCAATATTGGTGATTCCGGTAGGCGGTAAATTATTTACGGCTACAAAATAGGACGTGTTATACCTCACCAGAAGCGGAATTTTCCGTAGAATCTGAATCTGGAATCCATTTTGCGCCTGGTTGCCCGTAGCAACCAATATTGGCAATTCCGGTGGGCGGGAAATTCTTTATGGCATCACCTGAAGCGAAATTTTCAGGGGATTCTGAATCTCCAACTCATTTTTATCTGCGATCACTGTGGGGCGCTCTACAGCCATTCCGGTGTGTGATTAGGCCTGCCAATATAAATTATGCACCAAAAATTATGATCAGGGAGTCATCCTGACGCATTTTTCAAGACGGTTCCAGATCTGGTCTCTGATCCGACAGAACACCTCCGGATCACAAGATATCAGCCATTTATCCAATGGCCGCAAAAGCACTGATAAGCTAATATCTACTCCAATACTGCATGGATAAGGGTGATGTAAGGCTCATTTTATAGGGGTTCTATAGCAGGATTCTGATCAAAAGAGCCTCTTCCATTACCACACCTGTGGCACCTTCACAAAACAATTTAACCGAAATGCACCATGCTTTCCCATAATGCAATCTACCTTACCGTGGGAAAAATATCCTAATGTTCCAGATGATTAGAGAACCATTCTAGATGTATTGTACAAGAAGAATGATCCAGATCGGCCCAGAAATCAGCTTGATATAACAAGAATGAACAAATTTCAGACCATAAATACTTGCTTGCTCAAAGTGAGAAGTATGAAACAATACTATGAGTCAGGTATTTAAGACCATATTTCCTGCACTTTAATTTTGATTGTCTTTGTACATGACTTCACTACCATCTGCATACTATCTTTATGTTGTATCTTCTTTGCAATGAATTTAGAACTGATTTACAGTCTGAAATCTGACTGTTCTCAGTTTCTTCATGACATGCAGGAAGTATGGTCTTGAATAACTTGCTCAAAGTGAGCTGACTCTACACTGATAATTTACAGACAACACATGGCAAGTATGAAATAGTACTGCGAGTCAGTCAAATAAGGCCATATGTCCTGCACTATGAGTTAGTTATTCAAGACCATACTTCCTGCATGTCATGAAGAAACTGAGAACAGTCAGATTTCAGACTGTAAATCAGTTCTAAATTCATTGCAAAGAAGATACAACATAAAGATAGTATGCAGATGGTAGTGAAGTCATGTACAAAGACAATCAAAATTAAAGTGCAGGAAATATGGTCTTAAATACCTGACTCATAGTATTGTTTCATACTTCTCACTTTGAGCAAGCAAGTATTTATGGTCTGAAATTTGTTCATTCTTGTTATATCAAGCTGATTTCTGGGCCGATCTGGATCATTCTTCTTGTACAATACATCTAGAATGGTTCTCTAATCATCTGGAACATTAGGATATTTTTCCCACGGTAAGGTAGATTGCATTATGGGAAAGCATGGTGCATTTCGGTTAAATTGTTTTGTGAAGGTGCCACAGGTGTGGTAATGGAAGAGGCTCTTTTGATCAGAATCCTGCTATAGAACCCCTATAAAATGAGCCTTACATCACCCTTATCCATGCAGTATTGGAGTAGATATTAGCTTATCAGTGCTTTTGCGGCCATTGGATAAATGGCTGATATCTTGTGATCCGGAGGTGTTCTGTCGGATCAGAGACCAGATCTGGGACCGTCTTGAAAAATGCGTCAGGATGACTCCCTGATCATAATTTTTGGTGCATAATTTATATTGGCAGGCCTAATCACACACCGGAATGGCTGTAGAGCGCCCCACAGTGATCGCAGATAAAAATGAGTTGGAGATTCAGAATCCCCTGAAAATTTCGCTTCAGGTGATGCCATAAAGAATTTCCTGCCCACCGGAATTGCCAATATTGGTTGCTACGGGCAACCGGGCGCAAAATGGATTCCAGATTCAGATTCTACGGAAAATTCTGCTTCTGGTGAGGTATAACACGTCCTATTTTGTAGCCGTAAATAATTTACCGCCTACCGGAATCGCCAATATTGGTTGCTACGGGCAACTAGGCCTAAAACGGATTCCAGATTCGGATTCTACGGAAAATTCCGCTTCCGGTGATATAGGATACCCCCTATTTGGAGCCAAAAAATATTCCTACGAAAGCCTGTGAACGTACTAATTGGGCCGTACCGTGGGAATCCAGGCACCATCAGGGGCGAGGGTGCCAAATAAGGATGTTTTTAGGGTAGGGCTACTCATCTATGATGTTGTCTGGCCAGCCAGTGTGGTTCTCAAGTGTCTCACCAGGTCTTGGTCTGGCCAGCCCACGCGGTGCTGAACCGATTTGAATAGTACCCTCTGGCCAGCCCATGCCACACTGAGCTGGTTTCCCCATCTGCCTCCTGGCCAGCCTGCGCGGTGCTGAACCGTTTTGGATACTACCCTCTGGCCAGCCCATGCCACACTGAGCCGGTTTCCCCATCTGCCTCCTGGCCAGCCTGTGCAGTGCTGAGCCGGTTTCCCCATCTACCTCCTGGCCAGCCATTGCCATGCTGAACCCGTGTCCCCCTCTGCTTTCTGGCCAGCAAGTACCATGCTGCACCTGTTTCCACCTGGCCTGCAAGTACCATGCTAAACCTGTCCCAAAGGTCCTTCCTCTGGCCAGCCTACACCACACTGAACCTAGTGCAATTCAAACTATATGGTCAGTCAGTACTATACTGTATGTATTATATATAACTTATGTCTGGCCAGGCAGCACTGTTCTGACCCACTTTTGATCTGGCCAGCTCCGGCTGGCCTGTGCTGCTCAGCAGAATTTCGGTCCGGCTATCGAGAACTGCGCTCAAAACTTGACTGATAGCACTGCATTCTGGGCCTGTTTCCACCTGGCCAGCAAGTCATGCTACACCTGTCCCTAAGTCTTCCCTCCGGCCAGCCTACACCACTCTGAACCTAGTACAATTCAAAATATATGGTCAGTCGGTACTATACTGCATGTATCATATATAAGCAGAGACTAGCTTATGTCTGGCCAGGTCACACTGTTCTCACCCCTTTTTGACCTGACCAGCTCCGCCTGACCAGTGCTGTTCAGCAGAATTTCAGTCTGGCTGGTGAGAACAGCTCTCAAAACCCCACTGATAGCACTGGCCCTGTAGGCTACTGTAACAGCACCATATCAGGTAATGTAGTGCCATCCACCCTTATTCAAATTAGCATAGGTTCTTCTGAACACAATAGACAATTACTGCAAATAGTAGGTAATTGGAAAGCAAATGAATGTAAGCAAATTTCTAGTCTACTATGGGACTGCATAGACACGAAGGGACAATGTGGAGGGGCCCTCTCCACACTAATTTTGTGTTATCCAGCCTGTTTACATGCAAGAACTATACTAATTGACCGTGCATGAAGAGAGAGAAAGAACAATATATGAAGGATGGGATAGCAGAGCTATGATAAAGACATAACAGATCTGTGATGGGTGGTCAGATTGGGTTAAGAATCAAAGTGGGACATACCTAGATGCAATGAGCCCAAACACAATGCTCTGATGCAGGAACCTGCAGTACATGATTAGCTTGCATATAATTTAGAACAACGGTGTACCACAATACTGAAGTGGCCGGCAGCATCAACACCACAACAAACATCCTGGGCCCCTAAGGGAAATGGTCAGTACATGCCAGGGAACCAGTGTACATACCTTGCAAATTGTGTCCATGTGCCCTTAGCACACACACACCCAGATATCATACATTAGCAGACAGCGACCTTGTAGGCATGTGTGATTGTGCCAGCCCTCAGAGAAGGCAGTGACTGTGTAAACACATGTGATCATGCCAGCCCATAGCCCACACCCCCAGATATCCTACCCTGATGGAGCACTTGAAGCTGCATACAATCATTATGGTGACAGAGGGCATGGCACACCACATGATCAACCAGCACCCCCAAATGCATCAAGAGCTGAAAAATATACATAAGTAAATACTGTAGGGCCACAAAGTGACCCTGCCAATGGTGAGAAGATCCCAAGGAGATTAATCTACCTGTGGGACAGCATGTTTGACAGGAAATGCCAATGGGGAGGCCAACCCCCGTTGGCAAGTTGCTGAGCTGTCTAATTGGCGGACCAAGAAGGAGGGATAGGAATGTTGTGAGTGCAGTAAAGAACACAGTCAACACTGTGAAGGGGTCATTGTGTTTAACACTCCAATACATATTTGGCTGTGTTTGTCGCTGCAGATGGCGGCAGTAGTAGATGTGTGTCAATCTTTTTCGCTGTCCCACCAGCCACGGCTACTGTAACTGTTCGTGCAGCTTATCCGCGACTGTCACAAATGGCTTTGGATTATCTCACCATACCAGGTAAGCTCCTTGGTTTTTCATTCATATTGATCATACTTGGACTTTGTGTACTACAGCTACATCAGTAGCCGTTGAGTGTGTGTTCAGTCGCGGCCATATACTGCTCTCACATACTCGTAATCACATGTCGGCCTAAACCACATGTGCACTCTTGTGCCTCGGAGGGTGGAGTTTGCTGGGTTTGGTGAAGAATTCTGATGTCGACGCTGTGGCTGCTCTGCCTGATGTGCCCGCAGATGAGGACCAGTTGGCTTTGGAGTTTTAGATGGAGGGTTGGGATAATATTCACTTGTAACATTATTTTGTATTTACATACTTTTCTATCTTATTGTATGCCATGGCCCCGGTCCACCATCCTCTGAATGAGACTGGCATGCACACTCAAGCCCTCCTCCACATCCGCGCACGGCACTCTTGAGTGCGAAGCTCCGCCAGTACCCCATTGGTTGCCTTGGCTGCAGCGCGGCTGATACCACAGTGTCCGGAGCTTGCCATTGTGGTCCTGATCCAGGGCCTCTGGTAAGGCCCTAGGCTCAAGCTAGACGATGGCGCGCAAGGGCGGTGGGAAACATGTGGGCATCGTGAGCTCGCGCTGCAGTGGACCTGGTCTACTCAATCATTGAATAAACAGCAATTCCTGCTATCTATATATGGATGAATTACAGCAATTGCTGCGTTTTTGGATCAATAATTTTGCAGCTATAGCAGCACAGTTAATCAATTAATGTGCAGCACCTGCTACCACCGTTGCTGTGTGCCACAATTTTGGCTGGCAGGCCCGGGAATGGCCCTGGGCTGGCCTGGCAGCTGCCCGGGCCTGGGTGGCGGGCCTGGGGGGCTGGCCTAAAATGGTCATGGGTGGCTGAACCAGGTGGCTGACCCAAAATGGATGTGGGTGGCTGATAAAATTGGATTGCTGCTGGCTCCCACTTGGGCCCGGGGCTGGCAGTGCAGCTGGATAGCACCTGCATTGGGTCGTCCTTATTTGGCATTGCCGTGCCTGGGGGTGGGCTGGTTCCCACAGTACGGCCCAATTAGTCCATTCACCGGCTTTTGTATGAATATGTTTCGCCTCCAGATAGGATGTATTTTATATCACCAGGAGCAGAAATTTCCACAAAATCCGAATCTGGAATCCATTTTTGGATTGGGTGCCCGTAGCAACGGGTAAGGGTGATTCCGGTGGCTGATTCAAAATAAATATGGGTGTACCCCATCTTGTTATACCTCACCGGAAGCGGAATTTTGATGAGAGTCGGAATCTGTTACCCATTTCCTGATTGGACCAGTGGGTCATCAGATATGGGCATTCCGGTGGTGGCACCATATGCCAAATTTGGAAATGGGTGGTATGGGTACATATCCTACCTCATTGGAACCAGAATTGTGAAGAGAGTCCGAATCTGGTACTCATTTGTTGCCCAAGGGTTACCCATGCCATTCACTAACTGAGACAATGGACCCCAAATTTTACTGCTGACTGAGGCTGGCTGAGCAAAAGGTCCCCAAAATGTTGCGCTGACTGATCCTAAACTCCCCAAATTTCATGGCTGACTGAGGCTGACTGAACAAAAATCCCCAATTGTCATGCTGACTGATTCAAAACACCCCCAAATAGTGCTGACTGAGCAAAAGCACCTTAGTTTTATGCTGATTGGTCCTCAGTACCCTATTTGTTGTGCTTACCAATCTTGTCAAAGTGTAACCATGTGAAGTATTATTTTTCTTGAGTCATGTGCAGGATTTGATCTTGTGACTTTTGGTATTTTTGCATTATTTTGCCATGTATGGTGAAACCTGTCAGCTATTATTTTAAATGTCCTAAAAAAATGTTGTTGTTGAGCCAAAATTGAACCGATGACCTCCAAGTAATCACATAGGGGAGTGGGCCATCACAAGCGTGGCAGATACAAGTCCCAATTAGAAATGGTTTTGTACTTGGATATGGCTAGTGGGAGACATATAAAATTGACAAAGTTGGTTTGGTGCAAATGATTGTCGATAGCGGTGTAGAGCGTGTTCACGCTCTAGGTATCGCATTCCGGATACACCACCGATCATCCGAGATCCCACCGGGACCTACGAGCTTCGAACGGCCTCCCCGCCGGCTTTCCGCTACGCCGAGCCCCCGGCCGGCACCCGTCTATTTGTTACTTGGGCTCCCCGGCCCAAGTTTGTGTGTTGTGTGTTTATGAGAATTCCCCGAGTCCGATTGTGAGCCCTATCTACGGACCCGACGCCGACCCCGAGTCCGGCCGCCGATCCCGAACGTCTCCCCGCTGTATGTTCGATATCCCGAACGCCGGCCGGGCCCCGTCCATGTGTTAGGAGCCTCCCCGCTCCGTATTAGTGTGTTGTGAGTTTATGCGAACCCCCGTCTACGTCTCCGCTATCTTCCGTGTTCCCGCCTACATCCCCGCCATCCTCCGGGCTCTCGTCTACGCCCCCCCGCGATCCTTATCCACTCGGTATACGCCCATCACCACGCCTCGTCAACGAATCACCACGTTCCATCACGAAACGCGCTCGGCCCGGACTCTCTGAGTGGGTGAACACATCACGAGTGACATCCTGACGTAACGGATCACCGGGCCGACTCCAGTCTCGTCGCCCCGCGAACACGACTCGGGCACCGACCCTCGAAGACAATAAACGAACGTCCCGGAACGATCGATAAGGCGGTATGGGACTCGGTCTCACCGATGCGGACACCGGAGGCGTGTTGCCTGGCGGTACGAGCTCCCCAGAACATACGGACTACATAGCGTTCCCCCTACATATCATTTACCTATAAATACGACTGTAAGTCGTCTCAATAAAGCACCTTGGTTTCCCCCCTTCTCTCTTTGAAGTCCGAGTTCACTTTCCCGTCTCCGGTTTACGTTCTCTTTTCCCGTCTCTTTCCTCCGAGTCGCCCGCCGGACTCCGGTTCTCATCGTTTTCTCTTTCCGAGTCGCCCGCCGGACTCCGGTTTCATCGTCCCATCCCGGTCCCATTCGTTTACTTACATCTCTGTCATTTCCAATCCGTCCCCACCCTTCCTACATCACACTCCCTACGCTCCGCCCTCCGGGCCGGGTCTCGTTCTCCTTAAGCACTACCCTCGGGTCGAACACTGGCCGGCTACTCCTTCGGGTTCTCGTCGGAGACCCTACGGAACATCGGCGATCGCATCCTTCACCGTCCGGCTAGCTCAGTCCAACCCCCGGACGATCCTCCAGCTGCCGGGTTAGAATCTCTACAGCGGTAAAGTGGGCATGATAGGAAGCTAGCATATCTTCAAAGTCTCTGTTTTTGTCCACAAAGGCAATGGAAAACTAAAATCCCTGATGTGTTCACCGCAGGGGGATCTCTCACTTGGCCAGCAGCACCGAAGAAACAGAAACTGGAAGGCTCTGTGCACTGCAGCTTGTTATTATATGAGATGCAGAGGACGGAAATGTGTGCAAGTGGCGCGCTCACTCAACGGCAATTGAGCTGGTCGGAAACCAGCTTGGCATCAATGTGCTTAGGGGCAATTCCACATCGGACGATCTTATATCTTACTGGAAAACTTCTCGATCTCATTCTTTATTCTCTTTGTTACTAGGTATGCAGTATGTTTTCCATTTCTTAACTAGACTACTTTCGTTGCTGCATTGCAGATCGCCGGCAGGGTCTTACACAGCTGATTCTTAACGAGGAAGTCCACGCAAACGGTCACAATCAAGTCGTTCAATGAGGGGATCAACAATCCTCCGAGGAACTATAAATTCCAGCCAGATACACACAGCGTGAGTGCCCACCCCCTTTCAGGATTCTGTTTCTCATGAGGTTGGGCTACAGGCAAAATTTGACGTGCCTCTCGTCCAGCAGCTGGCAACCCTGGTCGAGCAGTGGTTCGACGAGCAAGGGCGCCCTCCCCATCGGCAGCCAGCAGCTTACAAAAAGGTGTACACTGGGCAGTCCAACATCTTCTGGGTGGACCACAAGGAATGGGATGCCATGTCGGACATGGAGATGCACACCATCCATCGGGATCACCATATTCTCGTCACGGGGTTGATATTGGCAAGCCCGTCAACTTTGATGTGGTTGGCCTGGCAATGCTCACAGATATTGATACCCACATCGTCGAGATCCAATGTATGTGTGCGCTCTCCCTGCCGTAGCACCTCCAAAATCACATTGAGCTTACTTACCTTGAGTTTCACAGACTCCGACAAGAAGTCGGAGTTCAACAGTGATGCCATGCTGGAGAAAGGCACACTCCGGGGTTTACTCACCCATGACGGACCAGAATCCGGTGTTGCACAAAACATGTTGGACCTCCCCCTTGGTCACAGCACTGTCCAGATTCCGCCCAGGTTCACGGACATTCTGATACGTGGACCTGGAATTCTGTCGAGCACTTGCTGACAGTCTTGTGAGCCCTTTATATCTCGGTGTCCATGATCAGGCGCACCTGCTACGGGCTTGTTCACACCTTTGTGATGGGTGTGGGCATAACCAATACCTCGCACGACTTGGCAACATGTTCCATGTTGCGCCAGTTGATGGCATTCTGGTACTGCCACCTTATATTGGGCAATAATTTTGGAGGTGCATGCTCCAACCCCCACAGAGTCCTTCCAGCTGACGGTCATTACAGTCCCGCATGTGCATGTTCTTGACATGAAAACTTAAGATGGCCTTCTGGACGTGATCACTTTCTCTCGTCCGACTTGGTGATTTGGAGCAAGAAAACCTAGCCAGGACTGGGTTCAGGGTGATTATGCAGACATTCACTAGCAGGTTCTTCACCATCATTGAGGGAAAAATCGTCCACACTTCGTACATCTGGGAAAGCATCCTTGTTGGGTGCCGCTGCAGTGGTCAGGCATATGGAATCCAAGCAGGAGGTAGTGGAGCAGGTCCACACAAGAGGGCCAAAAGAGGTGGCCACTGCACTTTTTTGCACCTGGAGCTTGACCATCTGCACCATACATCAAGGCCAATACAGATAGATAGTAGGGATTGGGTTAGCAACCAATCAGAGGCCCTGAGAATTACTCCCAAAAAGGACATCAGAATTATCATATAAGGACTAGCTAGATTTTGCTTTCAAAACATGTTGATATTGATATTTTAGGTTCCTCCCCGCTTACCACTACACATCACCACATGTACTTCTTACCTAAGTATCTACTCAGTTGCTATACAAGTGTTGACTGCATTGACTACTTGTCTTGAAATATACAATTTCTTGACCAACTACAGCTGTGTGATTCAATTAAACCTTGCAACAAGTGGCTAAGAGTCGCTAAATTAACAATTCCCATTGCGTTAAAAGAACATTAGATCTGTGCCAGCATAAGCATTCTGTATAAGGGCCATAATGTGTGTAATAGTGTCACGGCATTTTGCACATTATGGGCCTTATAACACTATTTTCAGCGGGAAGGATTCTTATAAGACTTTCAAACTTCGCGTTTTTCGAGACACTGAGAGGCACATTTCACCCCGTTTTTTTCACTAATGTATTAATGGTTTACCTATTAATATGCTCATATGATTTGTTAGTCTGTAATATCATTTTTCTTCTCCTTGTAAGAATCTTGCAGGCTCTTAAGCTCTCATAAGATCGCGCATATCGTAATAAGATCAATCGGCATCCTAAACGGGCTCATAATTTGGGTTAGAGTTCATTACAAGGCCCGTATAAGCTCAGATAAGACCAAAATCTTATAAGGCTGATTTGATTTTTCCGACATCTGAGCAGCTTGAGTCTAAGAGACAGACTAAGTGTGTGTGTCAAATTGAGCCTGTCAGGAGTGTTTAGAACCCTTTTGGATAGTGTTTAGGACATCAAGTACTTCCACGAGGATACAACCTTTCGACATCTTTGCTTCGTTAAAATTCCGCTCATCAGAGTCATAGTCTCAGATAGACTAGGCTTTCTAAATATTACAGTTACTTTCTGCATCAGACTTTTTCCATTTAAGGTAGCAGTTGGTTTCACCTGCAGCTACTAACATACAACCCCATTTAGGCACTTCTACGAAATCAATGTTTAGGTCACTAAATAACCGACTTTTCAGGAGAACTCAAACTAGGGATAGCCTGTCAATATTTGTTTGGACCGGTGACTGTGGGGATAAGTAAAGAGCACTAATCCGACATCACATTGTCACCCTCATCTTTGTCACTCTGATCTGCTCCATCCTCGTGCTTGTAATGTCAGGGCAATTTCATCGTGAAATAGGTTGGTGGCGCTAACACAGAAAGCCATCTTGTGCCCGCGTGCAGAGCACCGAGTGCAGGCTTGTGGGAGATGCAAGCTGCACGAGCTTGCACAGGTTTATGGGCCGGAATATGTGGAGGTCTTTGTTGATGTCAAAACATGCTAGTGTCGCCGTCTGTGTGATAGCTGTGTCAATAAGAACCAAGTTACCTGTGGGGTGTCCTCCGCAGGAATGTTGTATCTACAAAGGTGTGCCAGATAGACAATACAAGGGACATAGCGGAAACCTATGTGTCAGAAGTATTTCATATGCGATGTCTCTTCACGTGATCACAACATCTAATTATCACCAATGTCTGCCCAATTAACACTGAGATTGGTTGGAAAATCAATAGGAATAAATGAATGCACAAACACGTACCTGCCATGCTCCCAGTCAGCTATTTTTCCCCACCAAATTTGCACCATTTTCTCGCTGTAATACCTTTTGGCACACAGTCCAAAATATACCACCAGGTAAACTGCCACATCTGTATGTATAATTAGACAAGAGAAACAGGCCCGGGAGTAAGTCTACTTTCCCATCGGAAAAGCCGACGACGACGGGCATACTACTACGGCCCCCAAGTGGTGGAGCTCGACAGTGTTTCCTCAAGGCCTTCAGTGTACATGCCCTGCATGGTAATCAGTCTAGATAAACACGATCACAAATGAATCGACTTATGATCATTTGCTCGTTGCTCAAATCCATCTTGCCTAAATATCCAGCCCAGCCTATGCCGAGCAGGCACAGCCCTGCCGCTATCACCCCCACTTTATCTGTAGCAAGAACATTGCCCAAGTAGGCCGAGAGTGTTAGGTAGTCTGAGATAAACGGGAGTGATAGGAAGGACATGTCGATTGGGGTTTTGATTTCCATTGGCGTTGAAAGAAGTAGCTCAACTGAGCATCCGGGGTCAGTAGGTTTCAAAGGATAAAAGAAGCGCCAATGAATTAAGCGCCCGAAAGATCACATGACCTTAATGAATTGCCACAGCTCGTTCTCAGGCTCAACCTTCATCATCTGTGCTGCAGCCACACCAACACTGGGGTTGGATGACAGTGCCTTACTACAAAAACTGTGATACCATCATACAGCCGATCACACAAAACGATTGATAGTGTTGTGCGGCTGATCACAAGCCGAGCAATCAATATGTATGTGTGAGCTCGTTTGTTTCACCGCATCAGCTGAGTAGAGATTTATTGTACGAGCTGAGTACAGATTTATCGTGCTAGCTTGTCAGCTGGATATGAGTATACCGTGCCAGCTGACTACAAGTTTACCGTGCCAGCTGAGTGTGAGATTATGGGGGTGGCCTGGTTCCCACGGTATGGCCCAATTAGCCCTCACGGGCTTGGGATTAAATAGTTCCTCCGAATATGGTGTATCCTATATCACCAGGAACAAAAATTTCCATAGAATCCGAATCAGGAATCCATCTTTGGATTGGGTGCTCATAGCAACAGGTACAGGTGATTCTGGTGGCTGATTAGAATAAATATACACGTACCCCATCATATTGTACCTCACCGGAAGCGGAATTTTGAGGAGAGTCTGAATCTGAAACCCACTTCCTGATTGGACCAGTGAGTGAGCAGATATGGGCATTCCAGTGGTGGCAGCATCTGCCCAATTTGGAAATGGGTGATACAGGTACTATTAGGGAGTCATCTGGGAGTATTATTCAAGGCGAGATCAGATCTGGGCACCAATCACAATTTGAACTGTCTGATCACAAGATATGAGCAATTGATCAAATTACCGATAAACCACTGATAAGGCTAGATATCAGCCAAATCTTGATGGATAGGGGTGAACCAGAGCTCAAATGAAAACTATTATTAGCCTCCATCCAGATCAACATAGTCTCTGTGAAGTTCACATCCATGGGACAATACCACACCATCTAGCACCTGTGAGAACAGTGTTGGTTATTCTGCTCTAATGGAAACATTTTTTGAAGCACCCATGCCTCTCGTGAGTAGATATATATCCCACATGCCAAGAAAAAAAAGAATTATCTGATACCGACCAGAACTCATTGCATACAATCAGATACCAGGAATTTACAAAAATACCCCTCCTGAAGTAGTATCTGACCCCAGATCATGTTCAGGGCCATGAAATAGTACTTTCTTATACATCAGTACCCCATAGCTGAAAAATCTTTCATGGTTTATAGAGGTCAGTCCTTGATACCCAAAATACTCAAGAAAGCATCAGAGTTTCAGAAGTGCACACAGTCTTGAACTTGGTTCATTCATAAACCACTGTTCCAGCTGTATTGAGCTAAGCACCCAACCGATCATCTTCAATCTTTTTTCCACATAAATTTACGGAGGGTACTCTCCCACATGACACTACAAATGTGTCAAATGTCTTGGTAGCAATTTCTGGCAGTGCTCTATATTTGCAGAAATTGATAGCAGAAACAATTGAGCTGATATCTTGTCACCTGCACAAAGTGGAGATCAAATGGCAGTTTACGTAAGCAGAAAACCTCTCCAAACATCCCTCACATGGCACGGACCGGCAAAAATTGAGACTAGAAATAAAGACATACATTTCTCATCATCCATGCAGTTCTTGAGATTCACAATGCATAGATTTTGCAGGGTTGTGCCCAGGTGATAGATAAGTTGAGAAAATGCTGAGTGATTGTAAAAGATTGCATCAAAATCAACGCAAATTGACTGCAATTGGTTTGATTGCCATCTGGAGTAAGGATTTACCCACCTATGTGAAGAATGGTGTGTTGAAAGTGCAATCAATAGAGCTCAATAGTTGTGAGGGTGCACATGGTAATGGTTGTGGTGAAGTGTTGCTTGGCTGATGTGGTTCAGAGTCCGTGTTGGAGTACAAATAATTTTCTATAGCTTTCATGTAGAGCTTCTCCAGGTTAGGTCCTAACAGGCAGCCACCATATTTTAAAAGGGCTCAAAGGGCTCAAAGGAATCAAAGGGGATATAGAGGAGCTCCAAGTTCACGACATTGGATGATGACTCCAAGACAGTCACAATTGTATCTACTTCAATCCAGTCTGCGGCTACTGGATCAGCATCTACACATTGTCCTACGAGAATAATAGTTTGTAAAGCTTGGCAAGATACAAATCACTATAGATCCTGCTAGGATAAATGCAATCCAGATATGTCTAGTGCAATCTATAGCACATGCAATGTAATTGTTGCATGGGTAGATGATATGATATCTAAGAATTGATCGAGATCATCTTCAGAGTGGTACCTTGAAAAATCAAGGGTTTTGAATTGAAGGGTTCTGCTGCGGGGAATCCAATTCCTGTATACAATAGTGCAGGATCCTAAATCCCTGAATAGTTTGAAATCTGAGTTTAGTTTGTTAATATTTATGCAAAGGATGCGGACCTATTTGATCAGAACGGTAGGGTTAATTCTCCAACAAAGGTGATGATCATATTAGTTGTTTCTGCTATAAGTTGTTTTATTTGGATAAATGTGAGACCATGTTCTTATGGTTTTGGTGCAGTTCTTGGATGGGTATAGTGGGAAGGTGTGGTGGGGAATTTGGCATTTGATTATGAGCTTTCCGCTTTAGTTTATGTTTCTCATGCTGATTCATGTGTTTAGATTGACATTGTATAGGTGGCTGGTAAAATGGGATTGCCACCACCTACCAATTGAACCCGGGGCTGGCAGTGGATATGGGTGGGCCCTATATTGGGGCATCCTTATTTGGCATTCTCGTGCCAGGGGCTGGCCCAGTTCCCATGGTACGGCCCGATTAGTCTGATCACGGGCTTTTGTACAAATATTTTTCACCTCCAAATAGGATGTATCTTATATCACCAGGAGTGGAATTTTCTGTAGAATCTGAATCTGGAATCCATTTTGGGATTGGGTGCCTATAGCAACGGGTATGGGTGATTCCGGTGGCTGATTCAAAATGAATATGCACATACCAATGACGGGGCACGGTGTGTGTGCAAGCTTAAAAGCATTGTTATCTCTACCTATCTCATTTACCCCTAATTCTCTCATCTTACCACCTCTGGGCCTATCTATTTATTGATGCTACCTATTATTTATGCACATTTCTGTTCCTTGAGCACACATGTGGGTACCTGAGCTAAAAATACTGGACCTTTGATCCTACTCTGTATGATCGGGGTTATTTATATTTATCTTCTTAGATATTTGGCCTCATATGGCAAAATAAATACCATAAGGGAAGGAGAATGGCCGACCGGTATTTCTATATACTCAGTAATACCTGAGTCCCTACATCACTCCATGTATCATCTGCTGCTTAGAAATATATGTTTAGACTTCCACTGAGAAAAGGAGGAATTGCAAATTGTGGTGGGAAAATTGACTTGCACACCGCAAGTTGAATAGGCGCCAAAAGTGCCACATCTGTAGCTTTAAAACAAGGCTTTGTTCATCCTAATTAGACCAGAACTGGTGCAGATATGTTGATTTCTATATTGACCTACCTGATTATCCAGACCTTGGATATCATCCAGATGACCCATATATAAGCTTGTTTTGGAGTGCAAACTGTAGTGCTTAATTGACTTGTGTGGCACAAGTTGAAAGTTGATTCAGTGATTTTTGATGGGCACTTATTTGACTTGCATGGAGAAAGTTCAATAGGCGCCCAAAGTAGGCTTTGCTCATCGTAACTGGACTAGAACTTGTGCAGATATGCTGGTTTTAATATTGGCCTAACTGACAATCTAGACCTTAAAATGCCAGTAACTCAGGTAGCTCTGACCCAGCTGATCAATGCATGGGATAATTTTGAAGCAGGAACTGCGGCACCTAGGGAAGACTTGCACTGCATAAGTTGATTCATTTTTTATAGGTGCTTGTGCGACTTGCACTACACAAGTTGATAGGTACCCAAGGTGCCACATTCAGACTTAGGCTTCCAAACAAGTCTTTGTAAATCTTAATCTGACCTGTACTGGTGAAGGTACATCACTGTTATTTGATATTGGCCTACCTAATAATGAATGGCTCAGAATGCTCATAACTTAGATGTTTCTAGGCCAAATGGTATATACAGTTGCTTAGAGGTTTATTATACATGAAAGCAACTTCATGCTACCCTAAATACCTCGGGTATACAATATCACATGAAAGGAACACCATTTGCCAAAATATCGGATCGGAAGCCGGGTCAAGAATAATGTATTACTGTCGAGGAGCAGCTTCCACCTACTTCACATTGGTAATTGAACATTCAAATCACCTGTGCTGCTCTTCAAATTTGACTGATAACACGAAGAGGCATAAAATAAAATATACATCAGGGCAGCATCATGTAACATAGGGGATGCACAGTCAAAAGATCAGATTACTGGTGCATCAGATCAGAATTTGCATAATTTCCTTTTTGAGCAGTTGTCATCACATCCTGTGCACGCAAGATTGGCAGAAACCCAGTACAGAAACGAGAATCAATAATAAATTATGGACTCGTGACATGTTTGTATTGGGGGTAGATTGATGATTTGTTCAAAGTAATCTGAGGCTTCTACAAGGGGAACTTGTAGGGCAACGACCTTTTGCTAAATTGTCTGGTAACCTTGATTTTTGGAAGACAGGAGCTGGTTGGTGGTCAAGTGGTCAATGAAACTTCTTCGGTAGATATGTTGTTAAACATCTGGTGGTGTGGGAAGCATAATGGAAGCTGGTCAGTGTAGAAATGCTTGAGATGTAAGTGCAGTTGATATTTACGTCTTTATCAATGCTTTCCTTCATCTGCCAGCACATCCCCCATGTTGCTCAGCCTCGTCAATTCATCAGGGATTGTAAGTGTCAAGTATTTGTGTAACCCAAGAGTTTGGTGCTGACAGTCCTGATTTAGTAATATATTGGGGGATGACGATGGATTGGGCCAGGAATATTTGATGGAGCAAGGCACTCCCAACTTGCTGTGCTTGTGCATTGTGAGTTTCTGTATCATGAGTGGGCTCTTCCAATTTTAGTGGGCTCTTGTCAGATCACCGTCACCGGACTCTGTGTTTGACCCTGAGGACCCTCACTCTTCTGACTGTTACAGTCTGTCCCACTCTCCTTGAGTGCCCTCCTCTTGTCTCTCTACAATCCGCTGGCCGGGTTACTCTTAGCAGAGCATTTCATATTAACCCTGGATGGCCTTGATGGGTGGATACTTCACTGTTTATTGTATGCAGTGGAGATGTCATTTCTCAATTACTCATACCTTCCTATTACTCATATTCTGGATGCATCCTGAGCCATTGGTGCCACTCCCTGTCAAGAATATATCCTGCTTCTCTATTCAGATGGTCGTTTTTGAAGAGGTGGAGGAAGTGCCTGTTTACAACATCACTGTCCTAAATTCAGCTGCAGGCCGCTGCATTGATTCCAACGCTGAGGATGATGACTCGGTGGGTTATAGGTCAGACATGAGCTTGTCAGGTTCTTCGAGGTTAGGCTCCTCAGTGCACTATACCAATAGTATTGAGGACCTGGGGGGGGGGCTGTCTTATTCATGAAGGCTGGGTTGCATCATCAGAATGATCATAGGGATGGACACTTTTAAATATTCATTTTAACCTGTCATGTTTGTTGCTATCATACTGTCATCTGCTGTCTTTTTGTATTTGGCAGTGAATCTATGATTTATGACTAGACTTCCTGCTAGTGGAGCTTTGGGCCTTGGTGATGGGATTTTCAGATGACTAATAAAGTAACATTAATCTTGATAGTGTGAGACATTTTCAGTGTCCTATCTTCACACCAGCTGGGGCTTGGGCAACTATTTCTAAATAGAGTTAGCTTGGGGCACTACACCACGTGCCGACAAAAATGTTTCTGAGAGATCAATCGGCCTGAAGACTGACGCACGGCAAATTGAGGTCGAATTGACAAAGAGGACGAGAATCAATCTAACATCTAATGAATGCACAACATCAAATTGACCTCGAAAGCCTTTGGGAGTACAGCCGAGGTTATTTATCGAGGTTTTCCAAGCATCCATAGGGTGCCATGTGTAGCATTTAATTTTACATTGCTTTAACCCGGGATGCAAAAATGTATGGCGTGAAACATGCATTATATTATATTGGAAAATGTCTGATTATCACAAAAACAAGCCTAAAAATCTACCCGTACAACACCTATGTATATAAACCATGGAACTTGCATCCCCGCAATCCCTTCCCAACTGATCCCTGAGAATTGAGGTAAGTTGAGATACAATTTAGATTATGTGAATGAGGATATGCACATACCAGACTTTATCCGTGTGGTAGACCCAGTTGGTATTCAGAGTATAGTGGTTGATTGGGCTCGCAAGACTGGGGGAGGGGGCACAGGTTGCAAGAAAGGAAAGACAGTGGTGAAGACCGCGCACAAGAGGCATAAGGCTGTGAAGGGCTGTGAAGGAGGAGTAGAGAAGGACAGGTACTCATCTCAAAACTTTCCTGCCTCGAGCTCCTCATTATTGTCCTGCTCAATGCTCATGCCCATTCTCACCTTCCCACATGACACACCAGTGGTTTCAGACACTCCAACACCCAGCAAGTTCCTACAGCTGGGTCGCTATGTATGTAGTTGTGACATATTGGCCAAAGACATGCCGCTCGGAAGTTGCAGTGAGTGGAGGAGGGAGGAGGCTGCATCAATATGCCTGCGTAATATACATTTAATGCTAAAATGTGATTAACACCAGGATCAAAAATCATCTAGCACAAAATGCTGGATTGATATCACAACCATGCCAAACTAACACCAAGCGGCGGCATCACATAGATAATTTCAGGTCTATGTTAATGAAACATCTTAGCCAGTTGGCGGTGTATACCAGCATTCCGCATTTTTGACATGCTTCTTGTTAGCTCCCCTGTAGTGTTCTTATTGTATTCTTTTGTATTGGTGGTGGTAGGTGTTGTCAAGGTTGGTCTACGGCGGAGAATGGATGTCGGTTCTGATGGTTGGATGTTGTCCCTTATTGTGTGTCGGAACCATATTTCTGGCTTGTCTGGAGGTGATTTTCTGTACAGAAGTTGAATCCAAGACTCGAGATTTTTTTGTGATTCACTGAAGTCCGTTGTAAACACCTGAATGCATACTGTGTGCCTTTGAATACTTGGTGGACAATTTATTTCTCTCAATTGAACATGCAATTTCCCAGTCAAAGTAGTGCAAAGTAGTGCAGACTTATATGCGGAGAAATGCCAATCTTGTTTTCTGCCTGAATTTAGTGTGCAACCATTTCACAGTGTGACACTGGCTGAGTGTGAATCTAGTATGCCACCCTATACCAGTACTGGGACATCCTTATTTGGTATGTATGCTTGTGCCTGGGGGTGGCCTGGTTCTCACAGTACAGCCCAATTAGTCTGTTCACACACTTCCTCCACATATAATGTATCCTATATCACCAGAAGCAGAAATCTCCATGGAGTCCAAATCTGCAATCCATTTTTGGATTGGGTATCTGTAGCGACAGATATGGTTGATTCCATTGGCTGATGAGAAATATGCACATACCCTACCTTGTTGTACCTCACCAGAAGCGGAATTCTGAGAAGAGTCTGAATCTGAGATACACTTTCTGATTGGACCAATGGGTCAGTAGATGTGGGCTCCCTGGTGGTGCTATCGTATGCCCAATTTGGAAAATGGGTGACATGGGTACTATTTGGGGGTCACCTAGAAGCATTTTTCAAGACAGGTTCAGATCTGGGCATTGATCGCAATTTGAACTGTCTGATCACAAGATATCAGCAATTGATCAACTTACCGATAAAGCACTGATAAGGCTGGATATCAGCCAATTCTTGATGGGTAAGGGTGAACCAGAGCTCAAATTAAAGCTATTAATAGCCTCTACCCAGATCAACATAGCCTCTGCAGATTTAACATTCATGGGACACTGCCACACCACCTAGCAGTTGTGAGAACAGTGTTGGTTATTTGGCTCTAATGGAAATATTCTTTGAGGCACCCATGCCTCTCTTGAGTAGGTATATATACCATGTGCTGAGAGAGAGAAAGAATTATCTGAAACCAACCAGAACTCAGCACATACAATCAGGTACCAGGATTTTACAGAAACACCCCCCCTGAGGTAGTATCTGACCTCAGATCATGTTCCGGGCTATGAAATAGTACTTTTGTATACCTCAGTACCCTATGGCTGAGCAATGTTTCATGGATAGATAGATCAGTTCTTGGTACCCAAAATACTTCAGAAAGCATCAGAGTTTCAGCAGTGCAAACAAAATAAAATAACCCACAACTACCAATATCTATCCAACCCGCTGTTGACAACAATACCGGGAGTACAGATGTTGTAAAATGGATAATATTCAAGAATTTGGTATCACCTCCATTACCCCAATTACCACCATCCACACTTGCCCCACCTTCTATGGTTATCAACACCATACCACCTCCACCCCCTCCTCTTTTGTCTGCAAATGGCAACCATGTCACAGTACATATGAGCATGGTTAAATATAAAGAATTAATTTATAATGCTCATTTAGAATGGAACTGAGGTATGGTAGTGGGACATCACATCTCGAAGTCACATCACATGATGAATGAAATAAAACAATTGAAAAAGACTTGCACCGCACAAGTAGAATAGACTCTCATGATGAATATCAACAAATAATATGTTTTGAGACTGTGTCATACAGTATCAAACCGGGATTTGGGACTAACTGGGAAGTGGGACACCGTTTACAATCGGGTTTTGTCGTTTTTGCTGTGGTACTTGGTGAAATGTGACACATATCATCTGTTATCATTGTATGTGTGATGTAAGCGCGTGAGAATTAGTAGAACAGGAGGGAAATGGCAAACAATTGGTGGGAGGCATATTCACAAGGGATAATTAAGCTTTAGTGCAAAAAGACAGGGGTCTCTATCATATATAAAAGTTGTTATCTACTACTAAGCATTATTAGAACATAATAGAGCATTTAAAATGAAGCAGTGATGTCACAGACAGTGCAGACACTTGCTGCACCTTGTCCCAGGGTCCAGATCATCTGATTCAGGGCTCACACCAGCGGCACACCTTTGGCCAGTACATTCTGGCTGGTTCTCTTTCTCTGGCTCATCATAGCCACTGTCAAAGGCTGGGGGTTATGAGCAAAGAATGGAAGGAAACAATTGAACATCAGACGAGAATACATGTCGATCCCATTTCCCGGTAAAACCCCCATTCCCACGCCCACAAAAAATATGTGCATATCTCACTCAATTTGCAACCATTTTACTTCAAAATTTTACTTTTCAAATGCTGAAGATAACTGAGAGTAAGGATGTAAGAAAATCTAGGAGAAACAAGTGGAAATGCGGATAGTGTCAGCAGATTTGCTTGTCGGTCCCAAATCCTGGTTCAATACCACTCAAATCTGAAGAAGTATGATATGGAGTTATATACTTACCTCCAAAGTGTGAATTGTAAGTTTTGATTATGATTTAATTGTATACCAATACTCACTCTGTTTAAAGCTACCAACAAGGAACTTGCCATTATGTGTATACCACAGAGCATGCTATCAATATGAGCAGGCATCTCTATGTAAATGGATCAATGATCAAGTCAGCCTGTGGCATTGGGCATATGTTTATGCTGGGACTTTCCATCACTAATACTGTGCACAACTGTACCAAACTGGACATTTATGGTCTAATAGCTCTTTGGTGTCTCCACTACTGTAGTTCCAGTGAATTCCAGTGAGTAATATTATTTTCATAAAATATACAATCATTAATTCTACTGGCCCTGATATATATCTACATTAAACAGTCTTTGTGGTGTGCTTGCAGTTGGGATGATCATGGAATTCTCCCATATCCTGCACCAGAAAACATATTCAAATCCAAAGCCAAAGCAATCACAAGAAGATCAGGAAGAATTTTTCCACATCACGGCGCACCAATACTTCTGCTTAATAATAAAAGCTTTCTATTCTCAATGCAGTACTCGTATCAGTGATGAATGGGTCCGCCCAATGTATATCTTTAAACTCTCTGTCCTCCATTCACCGTCGCTCTCATCACATATTAGACAAACATCAAAGATGATGGTGCTTCCAACCAGGGCCTTTGGAATAGCACTTGTGTGATTCGACTTGCGCAGTGCAAGTCAATTACACTACTATTGGACATGACATGATATTGAGAAAGTATTATCAAGTGATTGCTGCTCTTGATACACATAAGTGATGTTCCAGAAATTTTGTATCTCTCAATGATGTGGTGGTATTTCATAAAAGTTTAAAATCTGCCGGTAGAAATAGTGTTATTTGACTTGTGCTGTGCAAGTCGATTACACTAGTGTTTGACATGATATTGGTCAACTATACTTATGTGATTATCACTCATGATTAATCACACAAGTGCTATTCCAAAGGTGCCGGTTCAATCAATGTAACAATGCTCTTTTGCAAAATATGGAAAACTGTTGGTAGATATTTGACTCAGTATAAAGAGTTGTATTCAATTTGCACTGCACAAATCAATCACACCAGTAAAACATGATATCACACACCTGTACTACATATCCCAAAAGTTTCTTGTACGGCTGGTGGTGTGGAATGCCCAATAATCACATGTCAGATATGCTCGGCTCCACAAGTGATAACATTGTCTGGGCTATGATGCATTTACGGTGTAGCTATATAGCAGGCATATTTTCACGAGCTGTGAGGCTATCAGGAGAGCTTTTTTCGAGTTTTTTGTTAGGGCTTACATAAATCCACTGTATGAGCTGTCCCATTTGACTAAAGTCTTTTTTCAGCAGTATAGGAAAATGGCATCTGAGAGTATTGGGCATGGTTTATAAATAGAATGCCACAGGTGCCGTTACTAGTATGAAACCCAGTTGCATTCTTTGATCATGTGCTATAAAGGTGGGAAACATGAAGGCTCTTTTGATCTGGGTAGGGCCCATTTATGGCTGTAATATGATCTGTGTATCAACCTTATCTGCCCATTATTGCCAGAAATATGAGCCTATCAGTGGTTTATCACATAGTTGATCTATTGCCAATAACTTGTGATCCAGTTACTTCCATAGCAATTAGGGACCAGATTTGGATTTGACTGAAAAAAGGCTTCCATATGAGACCCAACTATACCGATAGCTCCCGACTTCATTTCTACCATCCTGAAGCCCCACCGGGTTCACTATCGAGCTCACATGTAGCTCACACATATTATTGTATGTGGCCATCCCTATATTACCGCCCATAGCCATCCCGATATTACCGTCTGCAGCCATCCCGATATTACCACCTGCAGCCATCCCTATATTACTGCCTGCAGCCATCTCTATATTACCGCCTGCAGCTACCCCAATAGTATTGCACACAGCTCACACAATATTATTGTGCAGCTCATACAGTGGATTTATGTGGTCAAGCTCTATTGATATCTCAATGCTGAGACAATAGCAAATCCGGGCGAGCCGATGCGACGAGATTAGAGGTGCGAGTGAGACGGTGGGTTGCGGGACAAAGAATTTGTGGTAGGAAGTTCTCGAGCCTGTCCCTGAACGGGGGCAGACTCAAGCCAATGTGTGGGAGCCGTGGAGTACCGGAGGTTTGTAAGGGGCGGATTGCGGATGCACCCAGTGGAGGAGGGAGGACAGATGGATAATCCGTGTGGGATCGGCCTCAATGTACAGCTTGTATGCATCGCTGCGCCACCGGCCGAGCAGGTGGATCTCGTAGTCGGAGAATCTGGCTGCTGCGGCTGAGAGGATGTGGCGCCGCGGCGGAAGCTATGGCCAGCATATAGTGCTGTGTCGTAGCCCGCGGTGTAAGTGCTCGTAGTGGTTGGCAGCTACGTTCAATGAAGGGGACAGGCTTGACCACTCGATTAGTGCGAGGTGTTGAGGGGTGTTGCTTGAGACCTGGGGATGGGATGGGATCGGTAAGGAATGGGGTGCGGAATGTAAACGAAGGGATGCGGAAGGGATGTGAAGGGATGCGATAGGAAACCGATAAAAGAAACCGATAAAATATGGTATGGGTCCGAAACAATTAGGTAGGAAAGCGGTGGGTAAGCGAATGTATGCGGAAGGAATGCGGTAGGGTGCGGTACAGGTCCGGTAGGGTACGGTACGGGTCCGGTAAAATGCGATACGGTGTCACGCCAGGAAACTGTTTCACACTGAAATTTAGGAGTATTAACGAAATACGGAACCAGGCCATTTAGAGTATTCTGCAAAGAACCCAAGGGATCAATAACTACAGTGTATCCATGATTACGATCAATTCAGTAAATTTAATCCAGGTCTAGTTCAAATTTGGAGCTGTCACTAAGTCAAAAACAGGATCATAAACGCGACTCAGAAGCATAAAATTCCAACATCAAATTTACGACTAGACATGAATATCAAACGACCTCCTTTTTCACTCGAAGAGACCTCTTCCAGCTCTGCTCAAGCCTGGACGCCATGGCTGCCTGAATCTGGGTAATCGGACCCATCACCACTACATCTCGCCTCCAAGCACGATGGACCCGAGGGACAATTTCCACGTTAGGAAGATCCAAATCCTCGAGCCGGGCTCGATCGGTGTACTGATACAAATTACGCCTTGCCAACGAAAGGTGGACCGGAAAGTCGAGATGGTGTGGGATGATGAGCGTAATGAATGGGGCGCACCACCATTGGCCAGAACGAATAATGGTGCGAGCACGGAAAAACGTGAAATTAATCTTGTGATGAAGGGGCGGGCCAAGGGTTACGTACAGATGGAAGGCCGGCAGATAAAGGAATGGGGAAGTGACATGGCCAAAAGCCACAAAAAACATGTAAGGGTCCTGGGGCATAAAGTTGCCCAGCAACACGCGAACATCGTCGGGATACACAGGAATGAGGGCGCTAATAAAATAGCGAGAGCCGTCGGGAATGTCGATTGACGATGACGAGCGGTCCAACTCTTCAGAGTCGGCCAACGTACCCGGGGAATACACGCTGTCACATTTCCATCAGTTCAGGTTAATCATCAGAAAAGACTCAGGGACGCACCTTAGGAATCGATCAGAATCCCTACCCGTCAGATCCCTCTCACGGCATTCCTCAGCATCTCCCCGGCATCCTAGTAGCCCGGCTGTCACAACGGCAGTGGGAACTTGAAACATGAGGTTTAATTTCGCTTAAATAAGACCCAAATCAGTATACAGCATCTGCAAGTTGAAAAAAGGTCCTATGCACTTACGAATCAACGGAAAATCTCAAGAAATGAAAGCACAGAACGACGACGTGTCAAAAGCAAGAGGAAAACGTCGACGTGTCAAAGTTAGAGGAAAAGAACGGATGCAGCAACACTTATTACATCTTAGAAAACCAGACTCCCGGAAATCGCCGGCACGTGCCACAAATAATGCCGGCGTGTAAAATCAGGTTTCAGCCACACAATCGTTCCCACGCCTCAATAATTTTATCCATTGTACTGCCTAAATCACTCAGACATGTGAATTTCAGTGTTATGGAATATTTTTGGCTGATCGATTAAAATCGCCACCCACTGTATCCACTCTGTCAATTGGTGTCAGGACCTCACCACAATGCTAACAGGTGCTACAATATTTTTGAGGCCTAAAACTTGGCCATATCAAAACTTAGAAAATATGCAAGTAGAACACAAAGCTGGGGAATATATCTTGCCATTTAATTATACCAACCGCCCTACAACCATGTGACTACACTAAAGGTCGTTCGTTCAATCCCAACTCAAGACCTTGTTTTTCTTCTTCTTTTTTGACATCTGAGCTGACTGGAGTCACCTGCTCAAGCCCGGCACATGACCGACAAGAAAATTGCCACAAAAGTCACATGAACAGTACTCACCCGTGAGAAAATAGGGGCACCCCAAGGAACGGATGGCCACAGTCAGAGAGCTTCCATTGGAAAACTCCGCACCAGGGTGTTTTCCGTCAGTCAGTCTAGAAAACAGGGTTCTAGAAAATTATTCAGCATGAAACAGGGGTGTTTTTGCTCAGTAAGCATCACATAGGGAGTTCCGTATCAGAAAATCCAGGAAGTTGGGGTGTTTTGAAGTCAGATGGTCTCATGAATGTGAAATTTGGGAACCTTGTGATCAGTCAGCAGGTACAATCTGAGGGCATGTGATCGGTCAGCAGGTACAATCTGAGAGCACGTGATCAGTCAGCAGGTACAATTTGGGGAAGCATGTGATCAGTTAGCACAATGTTTGGGGAAGAACATCTGTACAGCCAGCGAGAAATGTGGGGTTTTGGGGAATGAAGTGCTTGAGATGCAGAAAACTGGGGATTGGGCCCAACGGCCAATCAGAGATCCTGGGAAGTAGTCCGAAAATGGAAGTCAGGATTAGTATATAAGGACTAGCATATTTTTCGTTCAGTAGTTTCTAGCTCACCTCTAAGTTCCCCCCCTCCTTAGAACCCACCACAGGGAGTCCTTCCCTGTGTTCCTAGAAATCTCCCCTTGCTATACACTCCTGCTTGTAACTACTATACACCAAGAGTCATTTATTTTGATTCCTTGTTCTTGTGTGCCCAGTAAGAAGACCATTGACCAGACTACAATTAACATTCAGTTGTATTTTGACGATTGACTAAGGTCGCTATTCGACGATACCCTTCAAGTCAGAGAACGTTAGGATCTGTGCCAGCACAGCATTCTGAGCAGCTTGAGTCTAAGAAACAGACTAAGTGTGTGTCAAATCAAGCCTAAGCAGGAGCGTTAAGTACCCAAACGGATTGTGTTTAGGACAACAGAGTTTTTCCCGAAAATACATCAGAAGCACAGTTGTGCCCCTCAAGATTTGTTTTTCAGTGACCCCCAGCATCAAGTTATTTCCAGTCCAGTTTCCAGCCCCTCAAGATTCCAGTTATTAGGGTCATAGTCTCGGATAGACTAGGCTTTATTAATATTACAGTTACCGTCACCATCAGGTTATATCCATTCAAAGTAGCAGTAGGCATTACTTGCAGCTACTAGTTCCATTTTATTTTTCCACTTCCCCTATGAAATCGACTTCTAAGTCACTCACTACCCGACTTTTCAGGAAGAACTCAAACTAGGGATAGCCCGTCGATATTTGTTTGGACCGGCGACTCTAGGGATTAGTGCCCAACACTTTTCCGAAACCACAACGGGTGCGGAACGATGCGGTACGGAAAGCGAATGGCGGCGGATAGGAATGGGATGAGGATTGAAGTGATACAAGCGAAGCGATACGAGGCGAAACACAACACACACGAAGCGATAGGGATGGAACCGGAGACTCAGAGACTTAGATACGAAGTGCACACACAGAGGGGAAGGTAGGAAGGTAATCTGTATTGTGGGTGCGACATAAGGTCGCTTAAGTACTGTAAATGAATCAAGAACTATCTAACATGTGTCCGACATGAGGCCTAACTGATCCGGAGCTCTCGCCATGCTGTCCGCCATGCTGCATGAATACTACGTAATCTAATCAAGCCTCTATACGATATGTAAGTGTCCCGGAACGTCTCCGACATGCGCCGCAGTCCCAGCGGACCCATGATCAAAATACCCGAACCTCGAGGCGGAAACATTGGAAGCATCGGAAGCCCGGCGGAGGCTTCGGCGGTGCGGGAAGGGCTTCGGAAGTGCGGGAGCGACGTCGGGTGTGCGGGAACGACTGCGGTAGTATCGGGATAATATACGGAGCGAGGGAGACATAGCTGTAGAGCCGGAATGCATCGAAAACCAAGATACGCCACCTAGAGCGTGCCCACGCTCTACAGCGGCGAGAAGGGCCTTGCGGAGGGACGCGATAAATGTGCCTCAAAAGAAGACGGTCCCGTCGAGGTTCTCAAAGAGGGCGGTCTCGCTGGTGCGCGGGGAGCGTTCGAAGAGCAGCTTGAGGGCGGCGACTGGGCAAGTGCATAATCCGGGTGCGGCGGCGATGGTAATCGAGATGCCTTTGCAAAACGGGTCGGTTTTCGAGGCAGGGAGGGTGAGAATGATGTGGGTGGTGTCTTCGAACGAGGGCCGGAATTGCAACGAGTTGCGTGAGAGATGCATGGCTGGATCGAAGGCTGTACCTGTCTTTTTGGCGGTAAATTCTCCACAATAGAGCAGGCCCGTGTATGCGAGGCAGCATGCAGCGTGCTCGGTGGTGCCGGGAACGAGATGCTGTAGGATGTCGAGGGGAACGGGGAGTGTGATAGGCTGTTTGGGCTTCCGGTCCCGTTCCCCGTGGTATCTCTTGATCCCTCAGATAAGTCCCTGTACAAGTGGGGATTCACAGGCTGTGAAAGGGAGGTCCATGTCGGTGTGCATGGAGCGGACGTGGGTGATGTATTGCTTGATTGTCTTGGGCTGTACTCGCCCGGTGAGACTGGAGCACCAAGACATGATGGCAAGTTGAGAGGCGGGGAGAATTGAGGCGTCGGTGTTGCAGATTCCGTGGAGTTGGACAAATTTGATAAAACTTGTTTGCCCGGTGTTGTAGGTTGTGCGGGTGCTGGATGCCAGTCCGTGCCAAAGATAGAATGAGACGGTTTTGGGCCAGACCTGATACCGCTCGTACCACCAAGCCGGAGGACCTTTGAGGAAGGCTGTGCGTTGAGATAGGGTGCGAGTTGGAATAAACGAGAATATGAAAAACGAGAAGCGGCATCAGTGATCGTGTTATCGGAAGAAGAGAGCCAGATAGATGAAAAAGAAAAGTCGAGGCAGCACGATAAAAGTAGAAATTGCTGAAGAATCTCCATTGTGGGCGTGCGGCGAATAGATAGTGATTTGATCGCCAAATAGACGGCCTCGTTGTCGATGTGAAATACAACGTGTTTTCCGTGGAGATTGTTGCCCCAGCAGAGAGCCGCGTGGACTGCAGCATACATCTCTTTGACCTGTATATGCCGTTTCCGATAGCGGTGTGGTGTGCGAGCGGCAAACCAGTGATTACCGAAGACACCGCCAATGCCTTTGGTGCCACTGGAGTCCGTGTAGATGTGGAATACTTCGCGTGTCGGTGTAATGAGGTGGATCCCGTTCCACTCGGATGTGAATTGATACCACCACTCAATGTTGCGGTGCACGAGTGTGGAGATACGGCGGCGGGTGTGTGGCGAGGAGAATGATGCACTAAAATCAAAAAGTGCCCGGATGAAGGCCCGGGATGTCGGAATGACTTGTGATGTGAATTGTAAAAAACCTGCTAGTTCCTGGAGCTCACAAAGAGTGCAGTGGGAACATGTGCGCCATGCCGTAAGTGTTTCGATTAAGAAGTCGAGCTTAGGTTTTGGCAGGCGTGCTTCCATTGTGACGGAGTCTAACTCAATGCCAAGGAATTCCATTGTGGTGGCGGGGACTTCCACTTTGGAGGGCTGAAAGCGGAGGCCTAGTTGTGTGCCTAGTGCAAGTGCCCATTCGAGGGCGCTCTCGACGATGATGCGAGGGGTAGACGGGGAAAAGACTTGCAAAAAGTCGTTGAGATAGTGGCACATATGTGCGGGAATGTGTCGATCGAGTATCCAGTGTAGTGCTTCAGCAAATAGATTAAAGATGTATGGTGCAGACCGGAGGCCGAAGCCGAGGACTATGTCGTAATAGAATTGGTCTTCCCATGTAAAGCCGAGCAGATGCCAGTCCTCGGGGTGGATGGGAATGTGGCAAAAAGCTTGTTCTAGGTCTAATTTGATCATTAGCGAGCCTGGGCCTGACGCAATCAGGTCTTTGACTGGGAGATGGAACATTTCATATGTAATGGAGGCCTCGTTGTCGGAGATGCTGTTGTTGACGGAAGACCCTCGGGGCCATGACAGGTGGTGAATTCTGCGAACCTTCGAGGATCGCTTGCGAAGAGCTCTGCGCCGAGCGAGGAGCAGCGGAAGTTGGGGAACGGTGGTGATGCGAATGGACCACGTGTTTGCTCGTTAGCTACTTGTGTGGGGCTATGACAGTGATTGGGGCTGCAGCGAGCAGGATTCAAAAATAGGTGCCCAGGGGCACGCTGACAGAGTTGAGGGACTTGTATTCTTTGGCTAATGGATCGTGGCTAGCCACTTTGAGGCTAGTGCCGTTAAAGGCGAGAACCTGTCTCTCGGTCTTGTCCCTGTACCGCGAGTCTAGCTTGAAAAGCTCGGTGGCGTGTAGGTCATGTGCGAGAATCACTGGATCGTGGCCGCCTCAACTGTGGGGAACTGGGCGAGGAGGGAAGGTGACATACCAGCTGCTGGGTTGGGGGTCATTGGCGCAATGAATGTGGGAGCTCCGGGGCTAGGAGTTGCGGGCTGAACGGGCGCGGTTGGGCTAGCTGGTGGAGCTGATGCCTGACTCTGCAATTGCGAGACGCTGGCCTACAGTGCTTGCATCACAGTTGTTTGTGTGGCCAGTAGCGCCAAGATCTGGGTCATATCGGGGCTAGTGGGATCTGCCATCTCGTTGTGTTTTGTGCTGGGTTCCGTTTCCGGTATGATTGTCGTGCGAAGGAATTGACCGTCTGGCCCGCGTGCACATTTCGTGCGAGAAGATTTCGTTATGATTGGAGCTGGGGACGTGGACGGGGACAAAAACGCGGAAAATGAAGTGCTGCGAGCACAATTGAGAGATGTGAGATGGATATGTAAATAGTATGGATGTAACTAACCTGCAAGCACAATTGAGAGATGTAAGGAATCCTCAATTGCTCGCAGGACTTATATATAAGATGATGCAGCCGCAGCGCGGCTGCAACACGTGAAACTATCAATGTGATGTGTCTGCCTGCTCTCCCATTGACCACGTACAACTCCATCCCCTTGTCCGATCCATATGTTGTAGCTCACATGTTCCATCATATTGTAGCTATCATGATAAACACGAAAGGAGCTCTCCTGATTCATCCACAGCCCGTAGCCTAAACAAAAACTCAAAAGGAGCTCTCCCGGTAGCCTCACAAATTGTAAAAATATGCCTGCTACGTAGCTACACCATAAATACATTGTAGCCCAGATGTTGTTATCACTTGCGGAGCCAAGCATATCTAACATGTGATTATTGTGCATTCCGCACCGCCAGTCGTATGAGAAACTCATGTGGTATGTTGTATGTAAGGCACTGGATATCTCTCAATCAATGATAAATAATTCATATGAATGACACTATCACTCATTTGAAATCACAAATCAAACATGTGTCTATGACATCATATGACTCACAACACTACATAAATATTAACTCAAACCCACACTAATACAATACCTATGAACCATTCAAAAAAACCAAATACTTTATTATCAGAAATAAGTAATATATTGATCCAATTATTTCTACACTATCATATATACAATGTCAACCTAAACACATGAATCAGCATGAGAAACATAAACTAAAACGGAAGCTCATATTCAAATGCCAAATTCTCTACCACACCTTCCCACATAACCATCCAAGACTTGCACCAAAACCATAACAACATAGCCTCACATTTATTCAAATGGAACAACTTCTAGCAGAAACAACTGATATGATCATCAACTTTGTTGGAGAATTAACACTACCGCTCTGATCAAATAGATCCGCATCCTTTACATAAATATCAACAAATTAAACATAGATTTCAAACTATCCAGGGATTTAGGATCCTGCACCACTGTATGCAGGAATTGGATTCCCCGCAGCAGAACCCTTCAATTCAAAACCCTCAATTTTTCAAGGTACCACTCTGAAGATGATCTCAATTAATTTGTTGATATCATATCATCTACCCATGCAACAATAACATTGCATGTGGTACAGATTGCACTAGACATATCCGGATTGCATTTTTTCTTAGCAGGATCTACAGTGATTTGTATCTTTCCAAGCTTTACAAACTATTATTCTTGTAGAAGAATGTGTAGATGCTGATCC
Organism: Athelia psychrophila; assembly: GCA_001630335.1. NCBI lineage: Eukaryota > Fungi > Basidiomycota > Agaricomycetes > Atheliales > Atheliaceae > Athelia > Athelia psychrophila. The sequence continues at coordinate 58,189 of KV417489.1, read as the reverse complement.
AGTTGCCGCAGACTGGACTGAAGTAGATAGAGTTGTGACTGTCTTGGAGTCATTAACTTTGACACCTCCTTCTTCCCCCTTCTTGCAGTTGTGCATTTACAAATAGTTCTTGATGGTGCCAAAGTGTGCAATCTGCATGGTGGAGGTCACAGCACATGTGTCACCCATTATGGCCAGCATGTCCGCCGGCTGCATCCAGCTCGGAATGTCTGCTTGTGGTGAAATGGGTGCTGTATTGGCTCCTTGACAGCCCTGGCCCTGGTGATTTTGTCCAGCCAGTACCACCTGTTGACGACACCGCATGTGTGCTGCCCCTTGATTCTCCGAGTCCTTCAAGGCCTGCTCTAGTGCCTCAAGTGCCTTGGTGTACAGGGGAGAGAAGTGTGTGTGTCAAAGATGCTTTGCATCAGCTTCTGGTACTCCATTATCCCCAATGGGTAATCCGGCGTGCCTTTTTTGAGCCTTGCATTCAGTGATTGGGTGTTGAAGACCAGAGACTTGCTCAAGGCTTTGGGTTTGGTGTTCCGAATAAAGATGTGGCATCTGTGCCACCTGGTCGGCCACCACAAGTGTTATAAGAGCTTGAGCTCAATCACCCGGATCACCCCCAGAAAGAAGACGAGGATCACCCCGAGCTAGCAGGGGAGGGACCAGAAAGTGTTGAACACCAACTTGCTGTCCGGCTTGGCCAAGGGGTGTGTGAGAAGGACATGTTGGAGATCAGTGACCCAGCACTTTTCCTAGTCATTTATTGACAGTTATTATAGAGCTTGACAGATGCCTGATTGACAATCACATCTTATTGTTCTTACATCTTATTCTTTCTTTTGTTCTGACTTTGTGATCTTTGTTACCTATTGTGCTAACTGTTCTTATTGTCTCAGATATTACCTATTGTCTATGATTAGTATATATTCCTAGGAGCAACAGGAAGTTCTCCAACGTCCTAATTTCACTTCTAGGTGAATTTATATGTTTTGACTTATAATTAATTAGCTTCCTGATTTGCTTCTAGTTGTGTCTACGCTGCCTCTGCCTATATGTCACATCACTGCAACATTGTTGTCCTGCTCCTATAGCCTTTAACAGGACACCTCCGTGTCAGGTGAGGTGGACATTGTGCGAGAATCTGCCGTAGTGTTTGAACAGGAGGGTGTGTGCCTGCAATGCTTGGGGCGGTAAACAACATACCACCAACTCTACAATCTGGGTAGGCATGCTGCCAGACACTCTCACCGGCACAGTTGCCCATGAGTCTACCACCAAAATCCTTGTACTTCTGTGATCAAGGAGCTCAGCATCGCTGTCACTTATTGTGAGTTGGTTGCCAAGTTCTTGCATGGCCCAGACTTCTTTGCCCCGGTCTCGTACCTGACTGAACCCGCTGAAAGACATTAGTGACAACCTCTCTACTCCACTTACCCTGCCCATTGCAGGCAAGAGGACAGCAATGCAGGGAACACTTGGTTGCTACTTCAGGGTCCCGACCAGGGCTGATCTCTACACAGTCACTGTCTGCCACAACATGTCCATATTCAACGAGATAATGAGGAGCATATCTATGTTGGACATTCTTTTCCACCTACTAAATTGGGCACTGCCCACATTGACTCTTACTGCACAGAGTGTGGTGTTGTTAGGCAGCATACTATACGGAAACACACCCAGCAGAATGGTGTTGCAGAGCACATTGATCACACAATTGCTGAGGGTGTTACTGCCATGTTGACTCAGGCAAACCTTGCAGCTCAATTGTGGGGAGAGGCCCTTGCAGTGTTCATCCATGTTCTGAACTGTCGGCCCTCAACATCTATCAAGGGCCTGGCACCTCATGAACTCTGGTACAAGGAGAAACCCCAGGTTGGACACCACAGGGTCTGGGAATGTCTCGGCTATATTCATGTGCAGAAGGACAAGTGTACCACTTTTGGTCCGCATTTCAAAAAGGGCATCTTCTTAGGCTACCCTGACGGTTACAAGACCTGGAAGTTCATCTCTCTTGAGATTGGCAAGGTTATTATCTCTGAGTGAGCAGATTTCAATGAAAGGAACTTTCAAAGGCCTGTCTGTCATTTTGGAGTCTGATGCTGATCTGGACTTTTCGATGAGCCGCACAAGACATTTTCTCAGCTTCTGGAGGAAGCCTGCCACCTCGTTCAAGCGGTGAAGTGGCTTCAACCGCCCAGTGGTGCATTCCTCCAACACGACCTTCATCTGGTTGTTCAACCATAAGAGCTCGCTTCTTCAAGGACCAATGGGGTCGTGAAACAGAATGTACCAGCACCACAATGAGAGCCACATGTGCTTCGCCAAAGCCTTCAAACAGGCAGAACATGTGCGGCACGCCCAGAGATGACCACGGCTGACTGTGCATTTTCTGTTTGTTTTTTACCCATTGTCAATAAGATTAAACCGCCCTGTGGAAAAATTAAACGACCACACACCCTTGGACCATGCTGAAAAGGCTTCAGTGACATTATCCAATGTTGTGAACTTGGAGCTCCTCTGTATCCCCTTTGATTCCTTTGAGCCCTTTCAAAATATGGTGGCTGTCTGTTAGGACCTAATCTGGATGTAAGCCGAGAGCTTACAGCCACAGCGCAGAACACGTCACGAGGACGCGAAAGCAAACACTAACAAACAACTGATATATATCTCCGCTCGTAGATACATGTATTTCTACCTGCTCTCTTTTGTATCTCCCCAAAACTTGCAATCCATAAGCTTGTCATGTTTCTTTCCGTGTTCGCTTTTCTTGATCTCTCGTCACCAAAAAAGTGAATTGGCCCCGGTCCGTTGCCGAGGGTCAGGATAGGCACCCAAAAAGCACATAATCAATGGCTTCAAAACAAGCCCTTGCTCATCTCAATTGAATTAAAACTGACAGAGATATAAGCATTTTATATTCAGCCATTAAAATCACAAAATTTGACTTATTTTAAAGCTGTTGTGTACCCTCTGATCCCTTTTTTGACACCCTGCTAGGACTGCTTGACCAGCCATTGACTTCTGGTATGAGCTGTTACATCTGTGGGACTCTCAATTTCATTTTCTCTTATAGCTTATCCTTAGACTGCATTTTTCAATGCTTCACAGGCATACTAGTCATTTACTCCTGTACCAGCTCCCCACCCCCATACCGGCTCCCTGCATCTGTGCCAGATCCCACTCCCCCGCTGGTTACCACTCCCACACCAGTTTCCTGCCGCCCACCAGTCCCCATCCACACTCCCAGCCCCATCTGCACCCACCATAATCCAACTGTGCTCTCAGCTTGCAACCACATCCACCAGAATACAGCCTCTGGAGCTCCCCCAGGCTTACACCTGCAACACAGCCTGTGTGTGCAGCTATCATACACTGTAACTGTACCCAAAAGGTAGAATACTATACAAGGTTAGTGTGGTTCTGGCTGGCCAGGGGGAAGTTATTCAAATGGGTTCAGCACAGCATAGGCTGGCCAAAGGGCAGTGTACAAAGCAGACTTGGGGTAGTTCTGGCTGGCCAGGGGGAGATGGTCAGCACAGTGCAGGCTGGCCAGACCAACTGGGGCAGTATACAAAGCAGACTCGGTGCAATTCTGGCTGGCCAGACCCAACCTGCAACCACATCCACCAGCACCCAATCACACTCAACCCCATACATCCTCACATCCTCCTGGTCTGGCACCTGCAACCCAGCCCTTGTGAGCTCCCAAACCCATGTGGGCAGCCACTTTCACGCTATAACTATACTTAGCTACTATCTATAACTCAAATAAAATTCTGCCAAGGCACTGTAAAAGTCCCTGCCATTACTGATGGTTGGACGTGGGAAATGATCATGTAGTGATAAAGGTCGTCATCTGTCAATTCCAGTATCATATCATTATAAAAGTTGTGAATTGACTCAGCACAAAATTTTAATGGGAGAGACAATGAAGGGTGTGTGTAAAGCATCACATTGAGCTTTTTTTGTGAATCCAGCAACATTGGACACCTGTTTGAGTTCAAAGCTTGAGGTTGGTCCATTTTAATCATAAGCTGAAATGAAACACAACACTAAAATATTGAAGGAAAGGAAATGAGGGTTCAGTGTGCATGTCATGGCAGGGACCTCAGCAGTGCACTGAATCCAATGTTCATGTGCAAGATATATTTGGTGTATGATAAGTATAGGGCACATATTACTTTGTATCCATAACCATATGGTTAACCAGATGTTTCCACCCTTGCATTATTTTTATTTCCTCGTGGTGTGCTAGTGTTGATAGGTAATGCTTTCTCAGTTATGATCCCTGTGACAGCTAGATGTGGGTGTGATTGTAAGCCTGCCGCCACAGACTTATGCTTCTGGATGTTAGCTTAGGCCTTAGCTTACACATTCTGTACTACTCTTGCACAATCACACACTGGTCTTATTTTCTGTTTCTGTCTGATTATCTGCTTTGAGTGTTTTCTACTGCAAAATGCAGCAGATTTCCAGTAATTGGGCAGCTATTTTAACCATCAGACTGGGGCCAATAGGCTGCTATAAGTGCAGCATCAATAATTTAAAGCTTGTGCTTGTGTTATAGGTGCCCATTTGATTGTCAGTGATGGTCGGGATAAGCCCCCAACAAACATATGATCAGTGGCTTCAAAACAAACCCATTGCAGTCTTTGCCGGTCTCGGGCTGCAGGTCATCAAACTTTACAGCCAAGATGTCTCACTGGATACTTGTAATCACCTTGAAATATATGGCTCAGGGTGTAGTTGAATTTGTGCCACCTGTCAGAACCGCTTTCGCCGGCGAGATTGTGACTCACAATAGCTTCTGCACCTTGGACTCAACTCACCTTGAACCACTGGCTTCACAATGGTTCTGACGCTGCCGACCGAGATTCAGGCCAAGATTTTAATGGAGTTGCGGATGCCCAAGCACTTGGGTGTCTTATACAAGACAGAGATGGAATTGAAAGCCTTCTGGGACCTTTCGCCCGACGGCCGCGTGATGTGCAAGCTGAACTGGATATTGGCTGAAACCGGCCCTGTAAATGAAGAAAATGTGAGTGTGTTGCACACAATTGTACTCGGTGTGATCCTACCTTGAGCAGGAAGCTAGAAAAGCGTGTGCTGCCCGGCTGCTCCATTGATAGAGAAGTTAGGTGTCCGCTGCGAGCACGTCCTCAACCTGGTCAGAGTTGGAAAGCTGAGGAAGCTGAAGAAGCTCCTGCTCACCTCCAATGTGATCTATCATGATGCCAAAATGCATGCAAGACCCCCTTTCCCAGCCCTCCGCAATCTCACCCAGATCACACTGATCAACCGTGAACACATACCTTGGCGGGACATCCCTTATGCTTCAGATCTGCCAAAGGTGGCTTTGGCCATTTCCGCAGTTGCCAAGAACCTTACAAGCCTCACGCTGTGTGGCCCGCTGATAGCCTGTGTCCTTGACGACATCACAATGATTGAAACACTCCAGAGTCTGAATCTCATGGACACCAGGCCTGGGAGTCAGAAATGCCTTGATTCAACAATGGGTCAAGTCCCTTGGAAGCCTTGAGGAACCTGGACGACATGAAGTTGCTCCAGCGACTCATTCTACCGAGTGGTATCCACCAGAGTGCCTACTTGATGCCGCTAGCACCACCCATCCATCCACCCAGCTTGTATGCCCTAACCTCGATCAACAGAGAGCCTGACAAGTATGATATCTGGCTCAGAGAGACTAAGGCCCCCTTGTTGGCTTTTGTGGGACCGTGAATCAGTAATCTCTGTGTTGTGAGACATACACTGGTCACCACGTCCAAATTACCTGCTACAGTGGCGCAGGATCCTAGATCCCTGGATAGTTTTAAATCTGAGTTTAGTTTGTTAATAGTCATGCAAAGGATGCGGATCTATTTGATAAGAGCGGTAGAGTTAATTCTCCAACAAAGTCAATGATAATATCAGTTGTTTCTGCTAGAGGTTGTTTCATTTGGATAAATGTAGGGCTATGTTGTTATGGTTTTGGTGCAAGTGTTAGATGGGTATAGTGGGGAGGTGTGGTAGAGAATTTGGCATTTGATTATGAGTTTTCCGTTTTGGTTTCTGTTTCTCATGCTGAGTCATATGTTTAGATTGACATTGTATGTATGGGACATAACTTGATCAATAGAGTTAATATGATCTATGTAGACACTGCATAAGCTGCTCTACATAATTTCAAATAGTTTTTTACTCATCATGTGTTGTATTAGTATTTGTAGTGCCAAAATTGCTTTTGGTGGAGACAAGATATCAGAGTAGTGTTGATTGACATCATGTGACAGTAGGATTTGATTGCACTTGGATCTAGTGGTAATAATAAGGATAGAACAGCATCTGATGTGTTTTGTTTTTTTCAAATGCATAACATGGATAGGTCTGTGTTGAAGAAACTAATGGATGTCTGGTTCCACCGATGAAGGAGTAATAGGAGTAGACACAAGGTTTGTGATATTTTGGGACCTAAAACATGTAGTTGAAGAATAGTTGTATCATATAGTCCAAGTTACATATTTGCTTCACAGCAGCAACATAAAATGTGAAAGAGGAGATGTGAGATTTTTCTTACTGCAGTAGAAGTCATGGTGGCAAGGTTTACAAGCTCTTTGTCACAGATGTTCGCCTCATTATAGGATCACAGGTTGCTAGCGCCCACATCTGTGCCTATGAAGGTAATAATCTGCCACTCAACCAATTTCAAATATAATATGGCCCTACAAAGAAAAGAAAACTTAGATACTAGAACAGTTTAATCACTAGTGTTGCAGGAATACACTCACCTGCACATAGGCTTAGCAAGAAAGCTCCTTGTAGCCTGATCACAGCCATGTATTTCCCGGTAGATGGGGAGATTTCCCGGCAGTTGCTGTTGCACATGCACTTGAGAAATACTATATAAAAAGGTAATGGCACAATGGTAACAAAGGCAAGATTAGTCATGCCAAAATCCCTTGTGCACTTCGTATTCTTGCAAGAACTCATTAGCCTGCTTTGTGGTAAATAAATAACACCCTTACCGGTGATGGTAAGGAATTCATCCTGTGCTCGGCGCACAAAATCCTTCATGATAGTGGGTAAAAATTCCACAGTCGGCAGTCTGGCATTGTTTAACAAGCATATATGTTGAACAGCTTGGCTTGAGGTGTTCATAATGACCCCAGAGAGCCCTTTCATTGTATATGCCCACCCACTTTGTAATATCCATCTATATACTATGGGCAAACAGCAAACATTAATTTTGATGCAGTCAAAGTTCCCCCAACTTATATATTGCCTTAGTACAGAGCAATGCTCTGATTGGGACTTGTATTTGCCACACTTGCAATGGCCCACTCCCCTATGTTCAGCCTTAAAGTCAACATCTATTAGAGAGTCACTGTTAATTTGAGTGAATGGCCACATGTGATTGGTATGGATGCTTTGTGCCCTCACATGCACATGTGGTGGCAGGCAGTTGCTCCCTTGTATGAATGCATCACCTTTGAGTGTGTGTTGATAATAATCCAGATCATAGGTGATGATAGTGCTTTAGACAGTGAGATAAGCCATTTAACTGCCTGTATCTGAGAAAGGTACTACTCTATGATTGTTCCTCATAGGCCGGTAATTGTTGAAGTATAATGATGGCAGTGGAATAACATTGTCATAGACAGGGTCCTCCTAATGGACACTCAGAGATGCAACCAACTACACCATCCGGCCTTAGGAGACAGTAAACATTTAGGCTATACACATAGTATGGACCTACAACTGACCACAACCTCTGTTCATTGGGCATTGAAGAATAGTCATATTATATAGTCCCGGTTATATGATTGCTTCACAGTGGCAACATAAAATATGAAAGATAAGACGGCTGGAGGGGGGAAGAGAAGGAGGAGGAGGAGGAGGAGGAGGAGGAGGAGAAGAATATGGAACATAATGTGTATAATGTTTATGGAATGTTGGATTTACTTATGTGCCAATTTATATTTTGGTTTATGTGTGGATTTGATAGGTTATGGCGCCAATATAATGTTTGATCGTCGACATGACTTAAACAATCATTATAGTTGTAGCACAAGCAACCCACCTATGATGAGTTTGAGTTTAAAGTTGCTTGGCTCTTCTTGCGTGAGCTTTGCCCAATGCTATCTCCCAACCAATCTTCGGTTGTAAACTATACCATGACTGTTAGTATTTTGTTTTGTTTTTGATATGAATAAAATACTTCGAAAGAATCTTCATCATCAGATACCATTTCATTTATGGTGGGCACCAAAGTAGTAGTGGGAGGTTGAAAGTTGTGTTAACAGGGACTGAAGGGAGAGGGAAGGGAAGGGGTGGTTATGAGAGAGTAATTTGTGCAGGAAAGCCACTCACTGTGTAATTGTCATTCATCTCTGCTTCAAGCTGCTATAGGGCATATTGGACATGTTCGGCGGGGCTGCTGGTAGTTTGAAACTATAATTTATGAAATCAAATGTTAGGACATGAATTCAACCATATTGAATGTAGAAGTTCACCAGAGTTGTTAATGAAGTCAATTCAGTTGAAGTCATTGGGTATGATAGAAAGTGGAGTCAGAGAGTGATTATTCAATACATTTTAGTGTTCTAAGTTGCATTGTTGTCACATATTTAGCTTCTATTTTATGGTGTGCTAATTCTCTCACACACTTTTAAGTAAACTGAGCAGTCATTATTACAATTAGAGGGTGCATATATTCCCATAGAAAGACATTTACAAATGAATCCATGGAGACGCACTTGAACAATAATGTATTGAACAAAACACAAACCCCCTTTTTGCTGCTCAGCTTGGAAAAAAGGGGGTATTTAATTATTCTGCTGATCATACACAAAACAATCGGCGAGAGTCTTTGTAACTCCTTTCATGGGTACAGTTTTTTTGATGAAATGCCCTGTATGACATATACACCTGTTTGTCCATGTTACTTAACTAATTCAGTGTGTAAACTCTTTGTAATATTTGCAGGGTCTCCAGCATCAACAAAATGTAAATTATTGACCCTTGTAGTTTGCACAGTTGAATAGACACCTATGCTCAGTATAGATGCCGATTTGGCAGATTAAATAGCAAGATACACAAACAGCCTGTCCTATGTGCCTTGCACACAAACTGGGCTGTGAAGTAAATATCAAATACACTACAGAGCCATGATCTGATTGAGACTTGTATCTACCACACTTGTATTGGCCCGCTCCCCTATGTCTATTACACTGCAGTTTCTGCTTTAGAGCAGGCCTATGCACAAGTCATCTAGACCTTGTATTCCAAGGTATGAATAATCAGCTAGACAATATTCAAATCATTGTATCTGCACTAGTTCTGGTCCAATTAGGCTGAACAATGGCTTGTTTTGAAGCTGCAGATGTGGCACTCTGGGCGCCTATTCGACTTACAGCGTGCAAGTCAAATTTCCCGCCACAATTTCCATTTTTCTCTTTTCTCAGTGGAAATCTCAATCATCCATCAGAAATTTATGTAATGGAATTTGGTGGTCAAACAGCCTTAACAACTACTTTCTCTTTCTTTCCCCACTTTCTGCCTACTCTTTGACCACTTTTCTGGCTGCAAGTTTGTCCTCCTTTGCCCTGAGAGATACAATGGTGCTCAGATACTGGCAACATATCTAGGCTGTGTACTGGGTTACCCAGTAACATTATATATGCTTTTCAGTTCCTATTTCCTCACTGTCTGACCACTTTCTGGCTCCCATTTTGTGGCCCTCTGTCCTTGTCACTGGGGTCCTCATGTTCTTGTAACATGTAGCTGTAGGCTTCCTTAATCCGGTGCACTTTCCTGCCCTTCTTTACAATGCCTCTGAATGTGAGAAAACTCTTAGAGCTTTCTTTGTCTATCCTCAGGTGAGCAAATATGTGTGCCTCTCTCGCTTCTTCTGCCCACTTCTCCATATTCCATTCATCTCTCCCACCATTCTCTCCAATTATTCCACTTGGCAATCCAGATCAACTTGGCACAGTGCCAAGGCTGGAGTGCACAATGCTTGATTCTCCACTGGCACTACACTGCCTCTGCCATATGTCACGTCACTGCAATATTGTCGTTCTGTTCCTATAGCCTCTAATATGTATTTCTACCTACGTGCACAATGCATTTTGGACTTCTGTGTGTGTGCACCGAGAGTCTGGCATCACCTACACCCTTTCCGTGGGCTATAAGAACAGGACGCCAATGATGCAGTGATGTGACATATAGACAGAGGCAGTGTAGACACAACTAGAAGCAAAATCAGGAAGCTGATCAATTGAGAGTAAATATACAAACATACCTAGAAGCGAACTCAGGAAGCTGGCAAACTTCCTGTCACTTCTAGGATTATATAATAATAATAGACAATAGGTAAGGTCTGAGACAATAAGGACAATAAGAATAATAGGTAACAAAGATAACAAAGTCAGAGCAATAAAACTAAGATGTGAGAACAATTAGATGTAACTGTCAATCATGTATCTGTCAAACTCTATAATAACTGTCAAGCAACAACTAAAAAAAGTGCTGCCAGCGGTCACTGATCTCCAACACGCTTATGACAACCTGTTCTCCATCAAGAAACAGGACAATGAATCATGTCTGCGCTCATCATGCGCACAGAACAAGTGGTTCACCTTATCAAAGCCTTACACCCCCCAAAAGACTTTGACATAGGCAAGTTTGATGCTGAGCTACAGTTCATGGCCCTCATATGTGCCCTACCTGACCAGTTCACTATGTTCACTTCTACTCTCGTGATCACTGGCAAACTCAAAATGAAGGAGCTCATTGCTGCCTTCCATACAGAGGAATTCAAATGATGTCGTCACACTGACACCAACACCAATGTAGCTAAAGTGAATGCAGTTGCAGCAGCAGCATAGACCAAACCACCCAGAAAAACATTCCACTGCACCTTCCACAAGAAAGACATTGGTCCCTCATCAAACAGGTGCTATCCATGTTGGAGATCATTGACCCAGCACATTCACAAGTGCACCACATGTCATTGATCGACAGGAATTATAGAGTTACTCCGCTCTGACAGCTATTATAGAGTTACTCCGAGTTTTGACAGTTATTACATCGCGCAATTGTACAATGTATGGAAGTGCAAATGCAAGCGCTACACTAAATGGGAAAAGCTGCGGCGAAATGATTGAGTACACACGACAAGTGAGCAAGAGACACGATGACTTACCGGACAGGCGATGGAATGATGCTCGATAGCGCGGATGAGTGATTCAAGCAAGTACGAAAAGGTGCAGGGAAACGATTAAGTACACACGACAAGTGAGCAAGCGACATGATTACTTACCTGAGAGGCAATGGGGAGATGCTCGAAGTCGCGGACAAGTGATTCAAGCAGGTACGAGAAGCTGCGGGGAAATTATTAAGTATGCACAAGTAAGCAAGCAACACGATTACTCACCTGAGAGGCGATTGAGAGATGCTCAAAGACGCAAAGGTGCACACTGAATCAGCCAAGTAAGTATCATGATTCTGTGTACGAACACAGACATACATACCGGCGTGAGACTTTCAGACGACGCCGGCGCTGAAGGTCAGAAACAACGGCGGAGGTCCTGAAGAGCGATAATCGTGGTGTTGGACGAGACTGCAACGATTGAGAGCCAGACAAGAGCCAGACGGTGGGACGACCGAGCAGCGTGACACAAGTTATGTTGCTATCTGCCGCACACCAAGTGCTGCAGATCTTTCCAGAGTCACGTCAAGTGACAATGGAGATGGAAGGGGGTGGAAGACGACAAGATGGGCAGCAAGGAGAGGAGGCCGGGATGTTGATGTTGCACGTGATGGATGATGGCAGGAAGAGGAAGGTGTGGGAAAGTGCTGCGCTTAGGGGCGTGTCGAAAAGGGCAACGGTTTCAGAGTCCAAACTGGATTTCCACCAGTTTGGACTCTGAAGATGTGGCGGGGCACATTGAAAAAGGAAATGAAATTCAAAGTCCGAGCTGGTCGAAGACCAGCTCGGACTCTGTGCTTCTGCACCCGTCCCTTTCCAAAATCTCGCTAAGTCCCTCTGTCCCTCACTGCTACATCTGTCCCTGTGCTCGATCTCCACCGCTCCCGCTCCCTGCCCAGTCCCACCTCCACTGTCACTTGATGTGACTCTGGAACAATCTGCAGCACTTGGTGCGCTGCAGATAGTGTCGTAACTTGTGTTACATCGCTTGTTCACGCTCGTTTCTCAGCACAGTCGTTTCAACCCCTCCCCGGTCCCAGGTCGAGATTTCAACGGCATGTTGTTGGTGAGTCATCTTGTCGACTGTATCATGTGTCCTGCGCGCTGATCGTTCGCGCTGTTTATAGCCAAACCACCCAACACGTGATTGACCAACAGACCCTGTAAGTTTGTGCTTGTTTCTCCTCAAAACGTGCACTGTAGTCTTTCCAGCCGCCCCAGTATTACAATCCTACTCCACCTTGGATCAGCACCGCCATGCCCTATATATAATCCATCCATGTCCTTCAGCGGCTTGTCCTTCGTGCCACCGCCCTTCGCACACCAGCCCTTCACGCACTAGCCCTTCACGCATCAGTCCTCCGCGCATTAGTTCTCGTTCTCGAATTACCATGGCGCTTATGCCGCGCTTCCCCTCTTTGACCTCAACCCGCGGCGACCACTCAATGTGTTCTCCGTGCCCATTGGTCGACCTGTGTTCTAAGAAACAGGCACTCTAGACATTAAAGTTAGTACACTGGCTGCTGAAGGATCTTAAACTATTGCTGACCATGTATCTCCAGTGCAATGCTCAGCTCAGGAACGATCCAATCCCATCCGCGATGGCGTTAAGATATGCCAGGGAGAAACAGTCATATTTCGAAGTCAATGAGTACATTGATGCAACCAATCATGCTTGGGCATTGACTGACTTACAGTATCAGTAGAAACATGGGTGCAATGCATCTGGAATGGCATGAGCACATGGAACCTCACTGTTTCGGCATAGATAATAGCATAGGGGATCTGAGTTGGGACGAGGAGGAATGTCCGTATGTACAGTGTAAATTTACCAGACGTGATCCATCTAGCAGACTTTACCACAGACCGAAAAGAGTGCGTTCGCAAGCTGAGAAACATAAATGCTTGCGCCAGAAACAGCCATTCAGAACAGACCACACAATCACTCCTTACAAGCAAAAGAAGATCTCGGAGTCGATGGTGAAGCGGGTATCTAGCGCCAGAGTAAATTACATGATATTCGATGATTTCTACTACGACAAAGCCCTTCAATACCGCCACAATTCCGTCCCAGCTGAGCCCACTTCATAGAGCAGCGGCATCACTCGCTCAGCAGTGAGCGGTGATGGTGTTAACCTCGTGTTTTACCTCCCGAACACGTTCACTCGGGATTGGACAACGAGCACGACACAGTGGTTGATCGATTTCGGAATGCATCACATGAAGCCCCATTTTAAGGAGGCGGGCAGCAGTGAGGCGGATTATGTTCATTGTGCCGGTGAACTTTCAGGTGGAATCACTCCTGTTCACAGCTGGCATGCAATTGGGAGTGAGGTGGTGAGTTTCATTCCTTTATGCAACTGATATGATGCTAATCATTACGCTGTTGCAGAGCCAGGAAAAGTTCAAAGTCGGCAAAGATGTGCTCAAAACTGCCCAGGCATACTAGGACATCTCGGAAATGCTCCTCAAGCTCGACATCGTCTCATGCCATGTCAACTCTTTTCTTTTCCACACAGGTCACACCCATTATCTTCATGCATCCGCCCTTCGCACCAAGGTCACACGCCCTCGCCGCCATCGACCCCCTAATATACGAGGGTCGAGAGGTTTTATTCAACCGAGTGTCCCCGCTGCATACCAATTGCCAGGACCCAGAGTACAGCTGTGCTGTACTCTGCGCTTTCGGCAACAATGATCCGGTTCAATTTTCTTTGCCACAACTCAATCTCCGCTTGTTGTTCAAACCGGGCGATATGATTGTGATGTCCGCACGCGGCCGTGGACTGAAACACCAACCATCTCACTGGGAGGCAGGGCAACATATTGTTATCCCCCATTTTACCTACTCTAAAGTGCGGAGGAGCTGGGGTGACGAGTCTGCACTTTCGCGTTGTGATACTTCATGATTACATCATATTGCACTTTCTGCACTAAGTATACCATAATTACACGTCTCATATGGACCCTCTTTCAGAGTTTTCATACCTTTTATAAGGGATGCTCAATCTTTACAAGTCCTGCCATTCGCGGGACTTAGACCCTCTTTCAGGGCATAGTTGACATACTTGGTTCACTGAATGCTTTTGTACTTTAACCTTCTAATCAGTGTTTTTACCCATAGAATCGAGATCAAGATGGAAGTTATGTCAATCATACTAACTTTTAGTGTCTGCTCCATGATTTTGCAGGTTGTATATTCAAATCCCACATCGGTACCTCCGCTATCGTGACAACGAGATCCCCGCTCTGCCACATTGTACGGGAATGATGTCCGCACTCATCATGTGCACAGAACAAGTGGTTCACCTCATCAAAGCCTTACACCCTGCAACAGGCTTCGACATCAACAAGCCCAACACTGAACTATAGTGCATGGCCCTCATACACGCCCTACCTGACGTGTTCACCACCTTTGCCTCCACACTCATGATCAATGGCAAACTCGAAAAGAAGGAACTCATCACTGCCTTCCACACTGAAGAGATCCAACTCGGCCAGTGTGCAGCCTAACAGTAATAAGGTTTAAGAGACCTGGTTCAAAGGGTGGTGGGTAGGGAGGGATATTGTTGTTCAAGCAGGAGGTGAGCAGATTTAGGGCAAGAAGCAAAGGGCCCGGAGATAGGCAAATGGATAACTGCTGCAAGAGCCTCTCCCCAAAATCGAGCTGGAAGGTTTGCCTGAGTTAACATGGCAGAAATTGGAGTGGTCCAGATGGTGTAGAAAAATGCGTAGAACATTGTAGGACGATCTGTTGTGTTAAATGCGGTTTGAGCGGTGTGGCAAGAGCGAAGACAAGCAGCAGTGGCTTCAGAGAGGAATAGGGCAGCAATGCGAAAATGTGCAGACTAAGCTGGCAATTTGTTGGGTGTTTGGTAGTGCAAGTGCGGTGTAGGCAAGTGCATAGGTTGTTGTAGACCTTCTGTAGCACGGACAGACGTTTCAGGACGTAGGAATGCAAGTAACTGATGGATTGGACAATGTTTTATAAGGTTAAACACAGTAAAGCGTGGAAAGATGATGCAGGGTGATGCAGGATGGAAAGTGTACGTCCAGAGGCGTAAAAACACGAGCAGAAGAGTGGCAGGGAACACAAAAATGCAAAGACTGAGCTTGCAACTTGTAGAGTGTCTAGAGCTCGGGGCTCATAACCTGTTAAAAGCTATAGGAACAGAACGACGACGTGGGAGTGACGTGACGTAGAGGCAGAGGCAATGTATACACAACTAGAAGCAAAATCAGGAAGCTGATCAATTGAGAGTAAATCAAGAGAGTAAATCAACAAACATACCTAGAAGCGAAATTAGGAAGCCGGTGAACTTCCTGTCGCTCCTAGGACTACATACTAATCATACACAATAGCTAAGGTCCGAGACAATAAGGACAATAAGAACAATAGGTAACCAAGATAACAAAGTTAGAACAATAGAACAATAGAACAATAAAATAATAAGATGTAACTGTCAATCATGTATCTGTCAAACTCTATAATAACTGTCAATCAATAGCTAGGAAGTGGCACTGGGTCACTGATCTCCAACATTATCTACTGTCCTACAGTCTCAGACCTTACATATGCTCCAGTTAGATATGACACATTCTAGTATATAGTCCTTGGAGCCACAGGAAGTTCTCTAGCTTCCTGATTTCGCTTCAAGGTATATTTCTCATTATCTCTCAATTTATACCTCCCTGATTTTGTTGCAACTTTGTCTTACTCTTGCGCATCAACTGTTCCTTCGTCACTGCAACATCGTATCAGTCCTATAGTTTTCAACAGGTTATGAGCCCCGCGTTCTAGACACTCTACAACAAGAAGGCTCATTGCATCTCACATAATTGTGTTTCCAATATGTTCCCGCATAATTGTGTTTCCACTATGTTCCCACTGCTACACAAGTACAATCATTACTCTGTCCTACACTCTCAACCGTCGAACACACCACTCATTTCTGGAACACAGACACAGGGTGCACTACTCATATGACACTGCATCATCATTGGCTAAGCAACTACTGTGCCCATCAGAGTTGGCAGACAGAGAAGGAGGAAAACACGTTGTATATAGTTCAGGAATTGGGACTTGTCTATTTAATCTTATAATAAATGGAAAACCGTCACGTCAACTTGCATGTGCTGAAGTTCTGCACGTCATCACGTCAACTCACATTCACTGAGGTTCTGCTATAGGCATTGCTATCACATCCAGCGCAGCTCCACACCCTAGCTGTGAGCCCTGTCTTGCTGGTGAAATGCATGCCAACCCATTCCCATCATCCACCATTAAATCCAAACATCCTCTCGCTCTCATCCATACATACTTGAAAGGCCCACTACCATGCACACATTCTCGACATTGCTACTGCATCACCTTCACCGATGACCAGACTCGCTTCAGAGCTAGTCTGACGCCTTTGAAGCGTTCAAACATTACAAAGGCTGGGCAGGGAACCAGCTCAATCTTAAAAATGCTGGCATGCAAGATGACAAATCTCCAAAGAGTTTGATGCTTACTGTGCAGATGCGGGCATCAGCAGGCAGCACACTGCCCGCAAACGCGCACAGCAGAACGGTATTGCAGAGCGTGCAAACCACATCATTGTGGAAGGTGTTACCACAATGTTGACCCAAGCAAATTTACCTGCTCATTTCTTGGGGGAAGCACTTGTGGCGTTTATCCACTTCTTTAACTGTAGTTCCTCAGCCTACATCGACGGCCTGACACCTCACGAGCTCTCTGGTACAAGGAGAAACGGCAGGTTGAAAACCTCAGGGTCTGGGGATGTCTGTTAAAGGCTATAGGAACAGGATGACAATGTTGCAGTGACATGACATATAGGCAGAGGCAGTTAGACACAACTAGAAGCGAAATCAGGAAGCTAATCAATTGAGAGTAAATGAACAAACATACCTACAAGTGAAATCAGGAAGCTGGTGAACTTCCTGTCGCTCCTAGGACTATATACTAATCGTACACAGAAGCGAAATCAGGAAGCTAATTAATTATAAGTCAAAACATACAAACTCACCTAGAAGCGAAATCAGGAAGCTGGTGAACTTCCTGTCGCTCCTAGGACTATATACTAATCGTACACAATAGCTAAGGTCCGAGACAATAAGGACAATAAGAACAATAGGTAGCAAAGATAACAAAGTCAGAACAATAGAACAATAGAACAATAAAACAATAAGAGTGAGAACAATAAGATGTAACTGTCAATCATGTATCTGTCAAACTCTATAATAACTGTCAATCAATAACTAGGAAAAGCGCTGGGTCACTGATATCCAACAGCCCCTCCTGACCCAGTGCATCCTCAGGATCCAAAATCCTCTAAGGTGCAACTGATCGAATGGCTACTCCCATCCCTTCTCTGAATGCGACAACCTTGACTCTAGGCAGCTCCTTGGTCATGATATCAGCAATGTTGTCAACTCCAGGGATGTGCTTGGGTGTCATGGTCCCAAGTTCTATCTCATGCCTAAGCCATACCACTTGCGATCCAAGTGCTTCATACGTCCATGGTGCTCAGGATTCTTGGCTACATCGATGGCAGACTGATTGTCTACCAGCAGAGTTGATGGGGATTTAAATGAATAGCCAAATTCCTCCAAGAGCTGGCGCATCCAGCAGATCTCCTTGCCAGCATCAACAGCTGTTGGAGATCAGTGACCCAGTGCTTTTCCTAATTATTGATTGACATCTTTGTTTTGTTGTTCTATTGTTCTATTGTTCTGAAGTAACGTTCACGTTTTGGAGCGGTGGGTTGAGGAGTAGGAGCGGCAGGAGGTGGAGTAATGTTTGAGCGTTCTCCAGCTTTAGGACTTGTAGGAGCGTTAGAAGGTGATGATGATCCTGACGATTCAGAGGGAGGTTTGGGAGCAGGTGGTTTAGGAGGTGGTGCAGGTGCAGGAGACTTGGGTGGTGCAGGTGGTGCAGCTGGTGCGATGGGAGGATTCTGAGGATTTAAATCAGGAGAGTCGTCAGAGTTGTTATCGTCTATCCCCCCTAAATCTACAGAATGCGGAGAGTGGATAGCATCAGTTCGCAAAGCGTCAGACAACCCTTCAAAGTGTTGCCCTTTGAGTCCAGGGAAATTCCTTTCATCGAAGTCAGCACGCTCAGAGATCATAACCTTGCCAGTCTCAAGAGAGACGAACTTCCAGGCTTTGTAACCGTTAGGGTAGCCCAAGAAGATGCCTTTTTCAAAATGTGGACCAAAAGCGGTACGCTTGTCCTGTTGCACATGGATATAAGCAAGGCATCCCCAGACCCTGAGGTGTCCAACCTGAGGTTTCTCCTTGTACCAGAGCTCATGAGGCGTTAGGCCGTTGACGGAGGCTGAGGGACGACGGTTTAGGACATGGATGAATGCTGCAAGTGCTTCTCCCCAGAAACGAGCAGGTAGATTTGCTTGAGTTAACATTGTGGTAACACCTTCCACAATGGTGCGATTGGCACGCTCTGCTACCCCGTTCTGCTGTGCGCGTTTGCTCAAGTCTGTATGGATGAGAGCAAGAGGGCGTTTGGATTTAATGGTGGAGGATGGGAATGGGTTGGCATGCATTTTACCAGCGAGGCAGGGCTCACAGATAGGGTCTGGAGCTGCGCTGGATGTGATAGCAAGACCTGTAGAGCGGTTCTGGGTATACATCTGTTTAAGCGAAGCGAGATTTAAATGCCCAAGTCGTCTGTGCCACAAGTCGTAGTCCATTGGTTGTGTGGACGTAGATGCGATGTGGGCGTTCTCAGGGACAGGCTCGACTGATCCAGACAGGTATGCTACTTTGCTAGGAGTGATAAATGCTGTCAAGTATATCTGTCCTGCTGTTGAGAATGCGATGCTACCTTTCTCAATGTGGACAGGGAATCCTTTTCGCTCAGTAAGCGTGAGGATGGAGAATAGGTTGTTTCCTAGTTCAGGTACATGCAGGACCTCAGTGAATGTGATTTGACGTGATGGTTGTCCATTGATTATAGGGTTAAATAAACAAGTTCCAATTGCTGAACTATATACAACGCGTTTTCCTCCTTCTCTGCTGTCTGCCAATTCTACTAGGACGCAATGAGCACGGTAGTTGCTTAGCCAATGACGATGCGGTGTCATATGAGTAGTGCATCCTGTGTCTGTGTTCCAGAAATGAGTGGTGTGTTCGACGGTTGAGAGTATAGGAGTACTTGCCACAAATGCGGTGGCAGCTGGAGGTGCTCGTGCTTGCGCAATGTGTGCTTGTGCGCCTGTAACGGGCGTAACAAACCATGCAGGACGTGGGCCATCATAGGCAGGGTTTAGATAGCACCTGTCTGATGAATGACCAACGTCTTTCTTGTGGAAGGTGCAATAGAACATTTTTCTGGGTGGTTTGGCGTGTGCTGCGTTGGCTTTGGCAATGTTGGCGTTGGTGTCATTGCGACGTGTGATTTCCTCAGTGTGGAAAGCAGAGACGAGCTCCTTCTTTTCAAGCTTGCCAGTGATCATGAGAGTGGAGGCGAATGTGGCGAACTCATCAGGTAGGGCGCGTATGAGAGCCATGTTAAAGGCTATAGGAACAGAACGACGACGTTGCAGTGACGTGACGTATAGGCAGAGGCAGTTAGACACAACTAGAAGCGAAATCAGGAAGCCGATCAATTGAGAGTAAATGAACAAACATACCTAGAAGTGAAATCAGGAAGCTGGTGAACTTCCTGTCGCTTCTAGGACTATATACTAATCATTATCTATCTAACCGGAGTATAGCGAAGGTCCGAGACAATAGGAACAATAGGAACAAAGATAACGAGACAATAAGACGTAAAGAACAAAAGGAACAATAAGATGTCAGAACAATAAGATGTAACTGTCAATCAGGTATCTGTCAAACTCTATAATAACTGTCAAACTCTATAATAACTGTCAATCAATGACTAGTGAAAGCACTGGGTCACTGATATCCAACAGCCCCTCCTGACCCAGTGCATCCTCAGGATCCAAAATCCTCTAAGGTGCAACTGATCGAATGGCTACTCCCATCCCTTCTCTGAATGCGACAACCTTGACTCTAGGCAGCTCCTTGGTCATGATATCAGCAATGTTGTCAACTCCAGGGATGTGTTTAGGTGTCATGGTCCCAAGTTCAATCTCATGTCGAAGCCAGTACCATTTGCGATCCAAGTGCTTCATGCGTCCATGGTGCTCCGGATTCTTGGCTCAGACTGATTGTCTACCAGCAGAGTCGATGGTTTATGAAACGAGTAGCCAAATTCCTCCAAGAGTTGACGCATCCAGCAGATCTCCTTGCCAGCATCCACAGCAGCAATGTACTCTGCTTCAGTGGTGGAATCGCATACAAGCACCTGCTGCTTAGACGACCAACACACTGCTCCAGATCCCATAGTCACCACATATCCGCTGGTGCCATGGCCTTTGAAGCGCACAGACGACCAGTTTGCATCAGTGAAGGTTGTAAACATTTCTGAGTCGGATTTGGGATTGGGGGAGTAAGTGAGGACGTTGTGTTTGGTGCCTTGCAAGTAGTGCATGAGGTGTTTGACCGCTTGCCAGTGCTTAGGACCAGGATTCGCATTAAAGCGTCCAAGGATGCCAACAGTGTAGGAGATATCAGGATGTGTGCATTGGGCCAGGTATTGCAGAGAGCCAACTGCAGAGCGATAAGGTATGTTCTGCATATATTGGACCTCTTCAGGCGTTGCTGGACCCATGTCCTTGTCGAGGGGAATGCTGGGATCGATGGGAGTGGAGACGGGGTTGCAATAGACATGTTGTAGCGCTTCAGAGTGTCCTCAATGTAGTGACGCTGTGAGAGCGAGATGGAGCGATTGGGACGATCCCTGAGGATTTCAATGCCCAGGAGCAATGTAGTGTCTCCCAGGTCACGGATTTCGAAGTGTTTCGCAAATTCAACCACAAAGTCGTCAAGGGTCAAATCGTCGATGTACACAGGTATGATGATCCTGACAGCACCCCTACGATAAATGTACATGGAGTGCTCTGATTCCAATCGAGTAAAGCCCATTTTGACAAGTACAGCATGCAGCTTCTTGTTCCACTGACGCGAAGCTTGCTTAAGACCATAAAGCGATTTGAGCAGACGCAGAACCCATTCTGGTCCACCCTCCTTGAAGCCCTCAGGTTGCTTCATGTAGATCTCCTTGTCTAAATCGCCATTCAGGAATGCGGTGGAAACATCGATGGAGCGCAGGTGCAAGTCTTCAAATGCTGCAAGGGCAAGAATAACTCGAATGGTGGCCATGCGACAAGTAGGAGCAAAGACATCGCCATAGTCAAAGCCAGGACGTTGTGAGAAGCCCTGTGCGACGACTCTGCCCTTGTAGCGATCAATCACACCATTGGGAAGGCATTTGGTGTTGAGAACCCATTTGCTCCCAATAGCTTTCTTGCCAGGAGGCAGCTTGACGTGTTCGAAGACTTCTTTGCCTAGCAATGAGGCGTACTCGGAGCGCATGGCTTCAGCCCACTGTTCAGCAAAAGGCAATGCCATGGCCTGTGCGAAAGATAAAGGATCTGGCTCTGTCTTGGACGCTGCTGCAAAGGCTTGTCCTGGACCAATGTTCATTTCGTCTGCACTGGTGGTGTCTTCATCGTCTTCATCCTCATCATCATCATCTTCTTCCTCATCTTCTTCTTCTTCTTCAACCTTCTCTTCTTCAACTATTTCCTCTTGCTCCTGTTCTTCTTCGCTTTTGACCTCCTCTTGTGCAGGAGCTGATGCGCCTGGTGCGCCTCCCAGATCGAGTCCAAAATCGAAATCATTTGAACTGGTGGGTTTGCTGTAGCCAAAGAGATCTTCAAACGGGTTTTCATCGACAGGGCCAGCAAGTGGGTCAGGCGAAGATGGTGGATCAGATGCTGGACTTCGCTGTCCTGATGGCTGTGATGCGTGGTGGTAAATGCGCTCACGCGTAGGAGCAGTGGGTGGAACAGTAGGAAATGTAGGTGATGGAGTGCGAAGCCATGCTGGGTTGACAGCTGGTGGAGCAGGGTCAGGCGAAGGCGATGGTGCAGGGCTACGATTTTTCGGAGGTGGTGCAGGTGGTGCAGGTGGTGCAGGCGCTGGTGCTTTAGGTGGAGTAACTGGTGTATTCTGAGGATTTAAATCAGGAGAGTCGTCAGAGTCGTCGCTCTCTATCCCCCCCAAATCCACAGAATGCGAGGTGGATAAAGCATCAGCTTCTAAAGCGAGAGACAGGCCTTCAAAATGTTGGCCCTTGAGTCCAGGAAAATTCCTTTCATCAAAATCCGCTCTTTCAGAGATAATAACCTTGCCAGTCTCAAGAGAGACGAAAGTTTAACGACCAAACTCTCTACTGTTCCCACCCCTCATGTAGAGGTTCCTCGAGCTGCGAATGACACGTCTGACACCATAACGGTCCGTCGTATGGCGTGCTTTTGCGCGAGTCGTCTTGCCTCAACGTCTCGCTTAGTTGTCCTGTCAACGTCTTCCTTAATGACGGTACAATTGAGTCCGTTTGGAAGGACGAGCGAAAACCCCTCTTCGTGAACGACGTAAATAGGTGCAGAATTTAGCAGCAGGGAGTCGGAGATAGTTGCCGGACTGCGGAGTACTCGAGACCATGTTTCTCTTTGGTGTCCAACCTGTGGAGTCTCAGACCCCTACGGAGCGAATATAAGTACACGTCTTCCTGTTCGCATGGCGAAAACCAGGCGTAAAGCTTTTCCCGTAGAAGAATCCGATGGGACTGCCAATGTTCCGGACCTTCAAGCAGAGAGAACTCTGACCGTTCCAATAATAGAGACTTTCTCGCCTAAAACTACTTTCCTTAAAAGGACCTGAGTTCCCGGTTGTAAAACTTCCGGACAGAGAGCGAAATCTTCGACTACGAAATAGGTGAAGCGTAAGACACCTAAATCCCCCCTATCTGTCGCTGCTGAGACTGCTGAGAGGACTAAATTTAGGAGTCTTATGTGGTCAGTGAGGTCGCTTTCGTGGTCGAGGACGTGGTGGACGTGGTGGACGTGGTGGACGTAGGGGAGGCTTTTTAGCATCAGGACGTGGTAGTGGAAGTGGTCTAGGACGAGGTGGTCGACAGTTGGGTCGTAACGAAGCGTGAGGTGGTGGATGTAAAGGACGACGAGGTGGGTGACGAGGATGCGCACTCGCGTAAATGGTGGTGCGTAGTGTCGGTAGTCCTGTCGCTTCA
This sequence comes from Athelia psychrophila, assembly GCA_001630335.1. Classification (NCBI taxonomy): domain Eukaryota; kingdom Fungi; phylum Basidiomycota; class Agaricomycetes; order Atheliales; family Atheliaceae; genus Athelia; species Athelia psychrophila. Next base: position 34,808 of record KV417489.1, on the reverse strand, counting down.
GGTCGGAGACTAGGTGGTAGAAGTGGACTGGGTGAACGACCAGGACAGCTACTTTTAGGTAAACTCCTAGAGAAACCGATGTTCTTTGGATGGTCAAGTTTACTAAAGCTAAAACCTGAGCTAGATCCTCCCCGTCGCCGCCACCTAGTCGACCATCCCCATCCCTTCTGAGCAGTCGAACGACATCTCCAGGCCCGCGTTATCCTACTAAGGTTTCAACGGTGGGTCAGATCACATACAGAGCTACAACAGCCCCACCTAAGGAGCCCATAGACTTCTACTAGCTCGAGAACAACTGCACCTGTTTACGCATAGGGAGTCGTCATCGTCGAAGCGCCTGTACTAACAACCGCGGAGGGCCTGTTCGGAAACGACGCCGTAGGTTCGGTCTAGGTCTGGGAAAGCCCCTAGAGCCCACAAACCGCCCGCTCTGCCTGTGACGCCTTATCCAGGTAGCAGCAGAAGTATACGACCCCCAAATCTACGTCGACCGAAGCCGCGACATCGGTACAAGCCAAACTCATCGCCGTCCAAGTCTAACCACGCCCCTACTACCCGCGAGTCACAGCTAGCCCCTACTGCGAGCAAGTCTGCACCCATGACTATCGAAAACCCCCGTTGACCGCAAGACGACCACCGCTGCACCGAAGCGTTATCGCAAACTAACTCAAGCCATGTTCCCGGAGGACGCACGCAGCGTGTCCAGAAACTTATGGTCTTTACGCCACTCAGGAACGAAACTGATACAAGCTACTTTAGAAACGAGTGGCTGAAACAACAGCGAGTAGAGGACTAGGAGCTCGTTCGACAGAGTCAGGAACGAAGCAGTAAATGAAGATCATACAAACTATCAAATGAGAGTTCAAACTATCGATAGGACTAATTGTCGATGTAGATTAACAAGACTGTAGGATAGACGGAATGCAGGAGTAACGTGCAGCGAAGACAAGGAATCAAATTCTGAATAACAGAACAATAGAAACAAGGATAACAAGATAACAGAGCCTGGAAGCAATATGAGGCCAATCGATCTATTGCAAGAATCAGGATATCAGAGCCTGATCCTCGCTGTCCTTCAAGTGGTCGAAGGACTAAAGCGAAGATCCACTACAAACATACTAAACTGAGAGTTAATTAATCGAAGGACTAAAGCGAAGATCAACACAGATTGACGGAGACGGAAGTATCCAGTGCAGTGACGTTGGAGCACGCAAGAACAAGGATATCCGGAAATTGTCCAATACTCGGGGCTCGAGATCTGTGAGATGTTCAACGTTCGAGTCAGAAACGTAAAAACGCAAGGGGACGGTGCGAAGACGAGCACGAACTATGCCGAGACCTGCATGCGAATGAAAGGACATAGTGAGACGTAGTGGGACGTAGTAGAAAGGTGCAAAATGACCCAAAGCGGGATATTTTGTAGCAGGTTAGGTAGATCCAATGAACGTAAGGAAGCAGTAGACTCTGCAGACGCGAGCGAAGTCGTCGGAATGTTGTAGCGGATGTAGTGTGATGACAATGAACGTAAGGATGCAAGACGACCTAGACTGGTGTGATGTGCGTCGAGTTGTCTGAGAGGTTAAACGGATCTAGAAACAGAAAGGTGTAAGAGACGCTACTAGAACTAGCGACTTCGATGTCACGACCGCGAGAAGCGCAGAGACCGAGCTGCTCAAGTGTGGCAAGCAAAGTAGGAACTACGAGTGTCGTTCGAGTTCCTTCGGCTAGAACATGGCGACGGAAGGTGTGTCTTCTTCATGTTGCAGAGTCCGCGTGTCTGCTGCGACGTTGACAGCGTATTCCGAATACGACGGAACTGGATTCGGTTTGGTGGTAAGTTTTGGAAGATGACGTGAAAGCGTGTTCTATCTACAACCAGTGAGAAGTCTGTCCACAAAGGACTTGCTGACTGAAGTGACGCGGGTGCAGGAGGGACCAAGTGTGCGTCAGCGGAGGTAGCGGATCCTGCGGTACGCAGAGTCGTAGTCGTAGTAGATGGGACGGACGTAGCAGACTGGCGGAAAGTCACCGTGTTCATTGAGAGATAGGTAGAGTTTGGCTAGAATTTGCGAATAAAGACCTTACGTCTGTGACCTCGGTGACGATTATACTGTGGTGTAGCAGTAACCGACGCCAACTTGAAAGCAAGGCGTAGCGACAAGGTCATCTCGACCGTCTTCTCGTCATCTCTCCCTCCCTTTCGCACACCATATGTCAAGACCTTAACCGTGAACACATAAATTAGGACAATAGTTACCTTTTGGCAGAGCAGTTGAGCGAAAGTCACTACAGGACGTACATGGTCTGGAACCCTTGTTAGACAAGAGGTAGGACTGCGAATGTCTCGCGTTCCCTAAACAACGTGTGTAACTCTTTCCGAGGTAGCGTAAAAGATTTCTACCGGTCTGGGTAAATTGGCGTAAATAGTGGAGGTTGTTCCAGCGTATAGACAGACCGAGACAACTCGGACAGGGACTCATGCGAGTGTAGCGGAGATGAGAGGGATACCTGATACTGGATACCGTGTCTGCTGAACCCGTAGATTTAGAGCGAAGCGAATTCGTCTACATGTGGGTCTTAGCACGATGTCCGGAACGTTAATTAAGGTCACGTTTGGGACTGGGGTAAACGCTCGGAACAGAGCGACCGTTCTACGTACGGTTGGGAAAGGGTAGGAGGAGGTAATTTAGCTTTGCAGGAGAGCGAGAACAGGTAAGTCTGAACTTTCCGGGAGATGGAGCGTGAGTGAGACCAGTAGCGATGACCTAGTGGAAGTGTCTACTGGTCTGAGCTAAATTTCGACGACACGGTAATTTCGAGTTCAGGCTGCGAAAACGACGTAAATTCGCAATGTTTCTTACCCGTCTCTTGGTCGAGTTATAATTTTAGCGACCAAACTCTCTACTGTTCCCACCCCTCATATAGAGGTTCCTCAAGCTGCGAATGACGCGTCTGACACCATAACGGTCCGTCGTATGGCGTGCTTTTGCGCGAGTCGTCTTACCTCAACGTCTCGCTTAGTTGTCCTGTCAACAGCTTCCACAATGACGGTACAATTGAGTTCGTTTAAATGGACGAGCGAAGACCCCTCTCCGGGAACGTCGTAAATAGGTGCAGAATTTAGCAGCAGGGAGTCGGAGATAGTTGCCGGACTGCGGAGTACTCGAGACCATGTTCCTCTTTGGTGTCCAACCTGTGGAGTCCCAGACCCCTACGGAGCGAATATAAGTACACGTCTTCCTGTTCGCATGGCGAAAACCAGGCGTAAAACTTTTCCCGTAGAAGAACCCGATGGGACTGCCAATGTTCCGGACCTTC
>KV417489.1:0-31465 GCA_001630335.1 Athelia psychrophila | reverse complement strand
TCCTCTAAGTAGCAGTGAGTCGCTTCGCAACCCCCATCCCTTCTCTGAATGCGACAACCTTGACTCTAGGCAGCTCCTTGGTCATGATATCAGCGATGTTGTCAACTCCAGGGATGTGCTTTGGTGTTAAAGTCCCAAGTTCAATTTCGCGTCTAAGCCAGTACCATTTGCGATCCAAGTGCTTCATGCGACCATGGTGCTGCGGGTCCTTGGCTACGTTGATGGCGGACTGATTGTCGATCAGTAGAGTTGATGGTGATTTGAACGAGTAGCCAAATTCCTCCAAGAGTTGACGCATCCAGCAGATCTCCTTGCCAGCATCCACAGCAGCAATGTACTCTGCTTCAGTGGTTGAATCGCACACAAGCACCTGCTGTTTAGACGACCAGGACACTGCTCCAGAACCCATAGTGACAACATATCCGCTGGTGCCATGGCCTTTGAAGCGCACAGACGACCAGTTTGCATCGGTGAACGTTGTGAATAGTTCAGAGTCGGATTTGGGATTAGGGCTGTATGTGAGGACGTCGTTCTTGGTAGCTTGCAAGTAGCGCATGAGATGTTTGACAGCTTGCCAGTGCTTGGGACCTGGATTTGCATTAAAGCGTCCAAGGATGCCTACTGCATAGGCGATGTCAGGGCGAGTGCACTGTGCTAGGTATTGCAGGGAACCGACTGCAGAACGATAAGGTATGTCCTGCATTTGTCTGACCTCTTCAGGCGTTGTTGGACCCATTGTTTTGTCAAGAGAGATGCTGGGGTCCATTGGAGTGGAGACTGGGTTGCATTCAAACATATTGTAGCGCTTCAAGACGTCTTCGATGTAGTGGCGTTGTGAAAGGGAGATGGAGCGATTTTGGCGGTCCCTGAGTATCTCAATGCCCAGAAGTAATTTGGTATCGCCCAGGTCACGAATCTCGAAGTGTTTAGCAAACTCAACCACAAAGTCGTCCAAGGCTTTCTTGTCCGACGATGCAAGTGTTAAGTCGTCAATGAAGACAGGCACGATGATTCTGATTGGTCCTCTCTTGTAAATGTAGATGGAGTGTTCAGACTCGAGTCGTTCAAAGCCCATTTTAGTGAGGATCTCGTGCAGCTTCTTGTTCCATTGACGAGCAGATTGTTTGAGACCGTATAACGCTCTGAGGAGGCGTAGGACATATTCTGGTCCGCCTTCCTCAAACCCTTCAGGCTGCTTCATGTAAATCTCCTCTTCCAGTTCGCCATTCAGAAATGCTGTGGAAACATCGATAGAACGTAGGTGCAAGTCCTCAAATGCTGCAAGGGCGAGGATAACCCGGATGGTGGCCATGCGACAGGTGGGAGCAAAGACGTCGACGTAGTCAAAGCCAGGGCGTTGTGAGAAGCCTTTGGCGACGATTCTACCCTTGTAACGATCAATCAAACCGTTGGGTAGGCATTTGGTTTTAAAGACCCATTTGCTTCCAATGGCCTTCTTGCCTGGTGGTAACTTGACACGTTCAAAGACTTCTTTGCCTAGTAGTGAGGCGTACTCAGAGCGCATCGCTTCTAGCCACTGTTCAGAGTAAGGTGAGGCCATTGCTTCTGCGAAAGATAGGGGGTCTGGTTCTGTCTTGGACGTTGCTGCAAAGGCTTGTCCTGGACCAATGTTCATTTCATCTGTGCTAGAATCTTCCTCTTCCTCTTCTTCCTCTTCTTCTTCGTCTGCCTCCACTTCTTCTTCGTCTTCGTCTGCCTCCACTTCTTCTTCGTCTTCCTCTTCATCCCTTTCTTCTTCTTTATCGACTTGCTTGCTGCCTGATGCCTCAGCTTCAGTTTGGGCAGCTTGGAAAGGGCTGGATGTTCTGGAAAATGCGAAAGGGTTATTGTCGCTCGTGTCCTCGCCTTGTCTATCGAGGTCCTTGTCTACTGGTCCAGCTAATGGATCAGGTGATGAAGGAGGGGTTGTAGCGCGAGGTGCAGATTGTGGTGCCTTGTGGTGGTAATGACGTTCATGTGTTGGAGTGGTGGGTTGAGGAGCAGGCGTCTTAGGAGATGGTGTACGGAATTGCTCTTTTGAAGCTTTAGGACTGGAAGGTAATGACGATCCTGACGATTCAGAGGTGGGTTTAGATGCAGGTGCTTTGGGCGCTTTGGGTGGTGGTGCAGGTGCAGGAGATTTCGGTGGTGCAGGTGCGACAGGAGATTTCGGTGGTGCAGGTGCGACAGGAGGGTTCTGAGGATTTAAATCAGGTGAGTCGTCAGAGTCCTCGCCGTCTATCCCCCCTAAATCCACAGAATGCGAAGTGGATAAAGCATCAGTTTCTAAAGCAACAGACAAGCCTTCAAAGCGTTGGCCTTTGAGTCCAGGAAAATTCCTTTCATCGAAATCGGCTCGCTCGGAGATGATGACCTTGCCTGTCTCTAAAGAGACGAATTTCCAGGCCTTGTAACCGTCAGGGTAGCCCAAGAAGATGCCTTTTTCAAAGTGTGGACCAAAAGCGGTGCGCTTGTCCTTTTGCACATGAATATATGCGAGGCATCCCCAGACCCTGAGGTGTCCAACCTGTGGTTTCGCCTTGTACCAGAGTTCGTGAGGCGTCAAACCATTGATGGAGGACGAAGGGCGACGATTTAAGACGTGAATGAATGCTGCAAGCGCTTCTCCCCAGAAGCGAGCTGGCAGGTTGGCCTGAGTCAACATGGCGGTGACACCTTCCACAATTGTGCGATTAATTCTCTCTGCAACACCATTCTGCTGAGCGCGTTTGCGTGTGGTATGCTGCCTGGCAATACCACACTCTGCGCAATAAGCGTCGAATGCTTTAGAGATATACTCCCCACCCTTGTCATCGCGGATCCCAGCGATTTTAATGCTTAGCTGGTTCTCTGCCCAAACTTTGTAACGCTTGAACGCTGCAAAAGCGTCTGACTTGAGTTTCAAAGGCATAGCGGCTTTAAATCGTGTCTGGTCATCGGTGAAAGTGATCCAATAGCGGTGACCGGAGTGCGTGCGAGGTAGAGGGCCTTTCAAGTCTGAATGGACAAGAGCGAGAGGACGTTTGGATTTAATGGAGGAGGATGGGAAAGGATTTGCATGCATTTTACCAGCAAGACAAGGCTCGCAGATTGGGTCTGGAGCTGCGCTGGACGTTATAGCAAGGCCTGTAGAACGGTTTTGGGTGTACATCTGCTTAAGCGCGGTGAAATTTAAATGCCCAAGTCTTTTGTGCCATAATTCATAGTCCATTGGCTGTGTGGACGTAGATGTGATGTGAGCGTGTTCAGGGACAGGTTCTACAGAGCCAGACAAATATGCGACCTTGCTGGAGGTGATAAATGCGGTCAAGTGTGTCTGTCCTTGTTTTGAAAATGTGATGAATCCTTTCTCAATGTGTGCAACAAATCCCTTGCGCTCTGTGAGCGTTAAGATGGAGAATAGATTGTTCCCAAGGTCTGGCACATGTAAGACATCACTGAATGCGAGTTGACGAGACGGTTTTCCATTTATAACAGGATTAAATACACAAGTGCCAATGCCAGAACTGTAAACCACACGCTTTCCTCCCTCTCTACTGTCTGCCAGCTCTACTGGAACGCGATGCGGACGATAGTCGCGGAGCCAATGACGATGCGGTGTCATATTAGCAGTGGCTCCAGTATCTGCGTTCCAAAAATAAGCGTTGAGAGCGGTGGGAGATGGTTGAGAGTTACTTGCCACTGATGCGTCAGACGATGCAGGCAGCGTAGATGATGCTGCTGCGACGTTGGCGTGCTGTGCGACGACGGGCTTGATGAACCAGGGGGGTCGTGGGCCAGTGAAGTCTGGGTTGAGAAAACACCTGTCTGACGAGTGACCTATGTCTTTCTTGTGGAAAGTGCAGTAAAAGGTTTGCGAAGTCTTTGGTCTGGCTTTGACTAAGGCAGCATTGGCCTTTGCGACGTTGGCAGCGTCGTCAGTGCGTCTGCGACGTTGCACCTCCTCGATGTGGAATGCAGCAACAAGGTCAGATTTCTTGAGCTTGTCTGTGATCATCAAGGTGGATGCGAACGTTGCGAAATCGTCAGGCAGAGCGCGAATGAGCACCATGCACTGCAGCTCCTTGTCCAAGTCATCGATGGAGAATACTGGAGTTGTAGGACGAAGGTTTTTAATGAGATGGATGGCTTGTTCTGTGCGCATGATAAGAGCGGTGAGGGATTCATCAGGCTCCTTGCGAATGGAGAATAGATCGTCATAGGCGTTGAAGCGATTGCCAGGGATCTGGTTCTCATGTACGCCTTTCAGCGTGCTCCATATGGCTATTGGATCGTCTGAGACGCTGGTGATGTGCGCCTTTTGCCCAGGGCTAAGGGACATCATGAGGATACCACAAGCACGCTCTGAGCGATCGTCCCAGTCCTCTATCGCCTTTGTGTTTTCTGCTGAGACTGTTGTAGCCTGTGCTGGCTTCGTCTGCGTCCCATTGACAAGGCGCCATAGCTTCTGCGACTGTAAGAACGCTTTGGCAGTGACGGACCAGTCAGGGTAGTTCGCTTCTGTGAGTTGGGCGAAGTTGGGTAGGCCAGAGTAGGAAGTCATTGCGAAGGTAGGTTGTAGAGGTACGTGTAGCTGACGACTCTGGCGGCTTGAACAGCGCGTGTGTAAGGCGATGTTTCTTTGGGAGTGGAGTTTAAACCAGCAAAAGGGAGTTCGTTGAAATAGTGTTCTGCCCAGTTGGTAGGACGAGTTAAAGCGCAGTTGGTGAACTCGGAGCGATAGGTGCGTCCTTGCTCGTTGGTAAAGCGAAAGATGATGTTGTGCGTAGTCTGGAGCGCGGGGCTCATAACCTGTTGACGGCTATAGGACGAAATGGGGTGGAGGACGTAAATAGACTGAGTTAAACTCGGAATATTGGAATAGGATAGAATGACAGGGTTGAAATGGTAAGACTGTGCAAGAGGGAACGCAGTGGGAACGCAGTGAGCAACGATGCACTTGGAAGCGAAATCAGGAAGCTAATAAATTGAGAGTTGATATAACAAACATACCTTGGAAGCGAAATCAGGAAGCTAGAGAACTTCCTGTCGATCCAAGGACTATATACTGTAGCGGACCCTATCTACTCGGAGTAATGATAAGTCCGAGACAAAGGGAACAAGTGACACGTACGCAAACAGTGAGATAAGCGATAACTGATAGGGAATACAATAGTCCGAGGCATGTGAAGCTGTCATCTGTCAACTGTCTAATACGTACATATATCAAACTCTATAATAACTGTCAAAACTCGGAGTAACTCTATAATAGCTGTCAGAGCGGAGTAACTCTATAATTCCTGTCAATCAATGACATGTGGCGCTCTTGTGAGTGCGCTGGGTCAATGATCTCCAACACAATAAGACGTAAGAACAATAAGATGTCAGAACAATAAGATGTAACTGTCAATCAGGTATCTGTCAAACTCTATAATAACTGTCAAACTCTATAATAACTGTCAATCAATGACTAGTAAAAGCGCTGGGTCACTGATCTCCAACAAAGCTAGTAAATTGAGACTTGATATAACAAACATACCTTGGAAGCGAAATCAGGAAGCTAGAGAACTTCCTGTCGCTCCAAGAACTATATACTGTAGCGGACTGTATCTATTCGGAGTAATGATAAGTCCGAGACAAAGGGAACAAGTGACACGTATGCAAACAGTGAGATAAGCGATAACTGATAGGGAATACAATAGTCCGAGACATGTGAAGCTGTCATCTGTCAGCTGTCTAATATGTACATATATCAAACTCTATAATAGCTGTCAAAACTCGGAGTAACTCCATAATAACTGTCAAAGCGGAGTAACTCTATAATTCCTGTCAATCAATGACATGTGGCACTCTTGTGAATGCGCTGGGTCAATGATCTCCAACAAATTCCCCTTGACAAAGACATGGGTCCAGCAACACTTGAAGAGGTCCAATACATGCAGAACATACCCTATCGCTCTGCAGTTGACTCTTTGCAATACCTGGCACAGTGCACTCGTCCTGATATCTCTTATGCTGTTGGCATCCTTGGACACTTTAATGCTAATCCTGGTCCTAAGCACTGGCAAGCGGTTAAGCACCTCATGCGATACCTGCAAGGCACCAAGCACAACCTCCTCACCTACTCCCCCAATCCCAAATCCGACTCAGAAATGTTTACAACCTTCACTGATGCAAACTGGTCGTCTGTGCGCTTCAAAGGCCATGGCACCAGCGGATATGTGGTGACTATGGGATCTGGAGCAGTGTGTTGGTCGTCTAAACAGCAGGTGCTTGTGTGTGATTCCACCACTGAAGCAGAGTACATTGCAGCTGTTGATGCTGGCAAGGAGATCTGCTGGATGCATCAGCTCTTGGAGGAATTTGGCTATTCATTTAAATCCCCATCGACTCTGCTGGTGGACAATCAGTCTGCCATCCAGAAAGTCAGACCGCTGGAACAGGTGGGTACGTAGCCATACACATATGGCTATGATTTCACAGGTTCCGAGATTCCGCCATTCTCGGGCGTAACCACTCATCCATCCGCATTAGGTAGGGCTGTATATCGTGACTCATGCTTTTCCTCGCCCATCCTCTCTGCTAGCTGGCTGCATTTCCTCCCTTCCCTACATCTTCACCGGCGTGATCATTGGTGCTCTACTCAGTCCATGTACTTATCCTCTTTCATCTGTTTCTGTACCTATAAAGGGTCCATCGTGATTCCACTCCATGTCTGCAAGTACGCTGGCCAGTACAAAGTCCCAATCCGATCAGCTCCCAATACCGCTGTTGGTGAAGTTCTTCTCTATCATTGCCTGCTTGAAGGAGCATATCTCCTGGCATCAAACCCATACCGCAACAACGGCACCGATCAGACTACCCCATTCCATTGTCGTGTTCAGTGCTGAGGCTCTCGATGTTCGGCAAGATGTGGTCGAGAACACATGGAGCACCCTGCGGGATGGTTTGTGGGGCTCGGTGGAGGCTGGTTCGTCAAGGGATACATCTGGACTCATTCGCGATCAAGGTTTGCTGGAGCTCTTCTTGACTCATGGGATGAAGAACAAACTAGGTATGCTAATATTGCGACTCCATGCGGCTGCTTACTGACTGCACTATACTGCAGGTCTTCATAGTATTCTCCCACCCGCCCGTGTATGTCTCGATAGCCGCTGCGATACAATTGTTGAGGATCAGCGGATACCTCAAGCACTCACAAAGCTTGAATGGTACAAAGCGACACTATTTACCAAGAATATGGGACCTATCCCTGCGTGGTCGGCGTCAGCTGCGTGTCGTAGTTTGTGTCGTTCACTTTTGCAACACTTCTTGACCTGACACATACTTGCAGAATGCAATGCTCGTTATCATGCCGATTACTACGTGCATGAGTCTGGGACTCTGTGCACATACTACACAGGCGTCATCCCACATGTCATCGAAGTTACAAAGCATTGTTATGTTGAGCGTTCACTTTGTGAACGCTTTACTAATTCGATGGTGACAGCATGGTATGTTAGGCTAGCGGTCAGTTACCCAATGTTCACTTGCTGATACACTCCTGTCGGCAGGGTGTCAGCAACGAACAATGCCCGTATATATAACCTAGAAACAGTTGACCGTGTGTCACGGCTTCCTCGAACGTGGAGTCACAGCCTCGATTTACGCACTGAGACAGTATGGGATGCGTTTTGCTTGAACGGCCTAATATTGGACTATCACGAGCGGAGCGAGACACTAGAGCTTGCAAATGATGCATCAAATCATGCTTCAAGGCTTGAGCCTGCATTACAGGCTCGAAATGAGAGGATGGTGGGCCCCGGTCAGGAGCTGTGGAACCATGCATGCAAATCATGCTGCGATCGGCGAGAGATAAACGGGATTATAGGTATTTCAACTGGCAGCATTCGAGATCAGGGCTCTGATGCACGTCTCACAGAGTTCTTACGATCCGCCGTCACGGATGGCATCTCGCTTGGACATCCGTGCTGCGGCATTCATGATTGCAAAATCCCGTTACCGTCACAGCGCCACCATCACTGTACTCACCATCGGGAGTATGATGGAGTTTGCGCGATTGTGGGGTGCTCTCTGCGTGCAGATGCCAAACATACAACATGTTCAGACCCAGAGCACCGCAAATTGGAGATCCGTGGCATAGAAGCTCATACAGCTATGTTCCAGCTATGCAGACGGCTCGAGCGGCTCAAAATATACCACCCGGATGGCGAAGAAAATGGAGAGACTGATATTGATGATGGTAGTAGAGGTTTATCAACAGCGGAGATCACAGAGGTAACCTCAGATGATCATCCCGACAAACCAGACAGTGGCAACGTGAAGCTTCGTGCACGTTTCGGTCGCCGACGCACCCATAACGAACAACTGTGTGTCTCCACCTGTGGCGTCATCTTTGGACGTTGTGGTATCGGAAAAGTGTTTGTCACTAATCCCTAGAGTCGCCGGTCCAAACAAATATGGACGGGCTATCCCTAGTTTGAGTTCTTCCAGAAAAGTCGGAAGTGGCTTGAAGGTCGATTTCGAAGGGTGTGAAGAAAAATGAAACTAGTAGCTGCAAGAAATGCCTACTGCTACTTTGAATGGATAGAGTCTGATGCTGACGGTAACTGTAATATTAATAAAGCCTAGCCTGTCTGAGACTATGACTCTAATAACAGGAATTTTGTGGGGCTGGAAACTGGAATGGAAATAACTTGATGCTGGGGGTCAATGCAGGAATCTTGAGGAGCACAACTGTGCTTCTGCGGTATTTCAGGAAAAACTCTGTTGTCCTAAACACAATCCGTTCGGGTACTTAACGCTCCTGTCAGGCTTGATTTGACACACACTTAGTCTGTTTCTTAGACTCAAGCTGCTCAGAATGCTGTGCTGGCACGGATCCTAACGTTCTCTGACTCGAAGGGTATCGTCGATTAGTGACCTTGGTCAATCGTCAAAAATACAACTGAATATCAATTGTAGTCTGGTCAATAGTCCTCTTGCTGGACACACAAGAACAAGAGATCAAAAATGATTGACTCTTGTGTAATAGATACAAGAAGTGTCTTGTGAAAGACAGTGAGGGGGAGTGAACTCTAAGTAAGTAGGTACTTGGGGGGGGTTAGAACTGTCTCTAGGCAAATTACACTAGTCCTTATATACTAATCCCGACTTCTATTTTTGGACCACTTCCCAGGGTCTCTGATTGGCCGTTGGGCCCAATCCCCAGTTTTCTGCATCTCAAGCACCTCATTCCCCAAAAACCCCACATTTCTCGCTGGCTGTACAGATGTTTTCCCCAAGCGTTGTGCTACCTGATCACGTGCTTCCCCAAATTTGTACCTGCTGACTGATCACAAGGTTCTCAAATTTCACATTCATGAGACCATCTGACTTCAAAGCACCCCAACTTCCTGGATTTTCTGATACGGAACTCCCTATGTGATGCTTACTGAGCAAAAACACCACTGTTTCATGCTGAATGATTTTCTAGAACCCTGTTTTCTAGACTGACTGACGGAAAACACCCTGGTGCTGAGTTTTCCGATGGAAGCTCTGCTGAGTTTTCCGATGGAAATTCTACTGAGTCTTTCTGATGGAAATTATTTTCTAAGCTGACTGTGGCTTTCAGTCCTTGTAGTGTCCCAACTTTCTCATGGGTGGGTACTGATCACGTGACCTATGTGGCTCTTAAAATATTGGACATGTGCAGGATTTGATCTTGTGACCTCTTGATAGTTTAATGTCCCATAAAATGTTGTTCTTGAACCAGGATTGAACTAACGACCTCCAGATAGTCTCATTCTTGTTGCGTGGGTAAATTGGTACTTCAAAAAAAATGAGCATAAATCTCAGAATTTAACCAACAATTTCTTGCTATGCTGAAGCCTGTATTTGTTCGATTGTAGCCGTATTCTAGGCTGCTCCCAGGGTCACTGTAGGGCGATGTTGGACTGCTGAGATGTCCTGTAACCTTCATTTATGGAAGAAATGAGTTGATCAACGGTCAAGTGGTTAGTGAAACTTTTCGGCAGGAATGACTTTGAACATTCTGGTGGCGTGCGAAGCACAATGGAAGTTAGTGTCGGACCTTGCCGAGAGTTGAGCGTAGAAATTCTTCAGAAGATGCGGTTTTGATGTTACGTCTTTCTCAAATGCTTTCCTTCATCTCCAAGTACATCCTGTCATGCTGCTCGGCTTTGTCAACTCATCAGGGATTGTGAGTTTAAGTGCTGTGTGACCCGAGAGTTTTGAACTGACAGTCCTGATTTAGCAATGTCCTAGAGAATGAGGATGAATCGGGCCAAGAGAATTTGATGGAGCGGGATCCTCTTGACTTGCTGTGCTCATGAGTTATGAGTTTCTGTATCATGTGTGGGCTCTTCTGATTACAGGTGGGCTCTTGTCAGGTCACCGACACCGGACTCGGCATTTGACCCTGAGGTCCCTCGTTCATCTGGCTGTTTCAGTCTTTCGCCTACTCTTCTCAATCACCCTCCTCTTGTCCCTCTACCATTCGCTGATCGGGTTACCCTTGGTGGGGCATTCCGTGTCAATCCTGGATGGCCTCGATGGGTGGATACTTCCTTGTTTGTTGTATGCAGTGGAGATGTTCAGTCTTCTTGCATTCTTCTCCTCTCACCGGTCGGCATTTGCGTGCAGCTAGGCAATCTCATTTCACATCAACGCGACTTCTCCATCTTTCAAACGTTCTTTGTGGTATTCCAAGATATCGAATCTGGTGCCCAGCCGCCTTGTCTTGCTGTTCCTCCCTCCCTCAATCTTCCTATTACACGATCATCCTGGTCGCATCCCATGAGCCGCTGGTGCCGTTCCCTGCTCAAGGATATATCCTGCTTTCCTATTCAGGTGGTCGTCTTTGAAGAGGTGGAGGAAGTGTCCGTTTACAATGTCACTGTTCAGGGACTACCAGGGGATGATGATTTCCTGAATTCAGCTGCAGGCCGCTGCATTGATTCAGACTCTGAGGATGATGACTCCATGGGGTATAGGTCAGACGTGAGCTTGTCAGGGTCGTCGAGGTCAGGTTCTTCAGTATCCTACACTGACAGTATTGAGGACTTGGTGGGGGAAGACTGGCTTATTCAAGAAGGCTGGGTTGCATCGTCGGATTGATTCTAGGAATGGACACATGTTTGTCGCTGTCGTCTGTATTTAGTGGGGAATTTATGATCCTTTCCTGGGCTTCCTGCTAGCGAGGCTTTGATTAAACATAATAGACAATTTGGATCACTGATTAATGAAACATTCTTTTTGTCAGCGTGAGACATTTTCAGGGTCCTATCTTCGTATCAGCCGAGGGCTCGGGCAAATATTTCCAAGTAGGGCTAGTGTGGGGCACCATGCCGGCATTCCGAATTTTGGCATGCTTCTTGCTAGTTTCCTTGTGGTACCCTTACTTCGGTTCTATTTTGTATCGGCGGTGATAAGTATTGTCGGCGGAGATATCTAGTCATTTTAGGTTTCAGAGGGATTCTAATGTTGGTTCCTCCAGCAGGATAATTTTTACGTAAATAAATTCATTGCCTGAGATTTTCCATGCGGTCTGGTGTAAAACAAGTTCCCGGCGTGACAACGTATGACAATGTACAGATCCGAGGGTGTAAATGGTGTACAAGTGCGTCACCAACCCCATTCTTTTTATTGCGACTGACACAAAGTTTGGTTCAGCTTTTCCATCAAGTTTTATTCCCCACGAAGGCATCTCTGCCTGGAGTTATATTCTACGATAATAACTGCCACATGAAGGCTGTTATCAATAAGATCCCCGATATGCATTTCGTTGACTGTGCCTTACCCGTCGACGTTTTTCATATGAAAGCGAAACACAAGGAAGCGGACAATGACTGCAATCGCTTCTGCAACCCAGCACTATTTCCGTCTCTCATGGTTGGTGATAAATGGAGGTTCAATTCGTCTGCTGCGGAGATTACTAATGCATGGTTTGGAGGTTTTCAATCAATGGTTCGCGAGATGCGTGTTGATAGATACAATTTCTTCCTCGACGAGATGATAAAGAGACGTAATCACACCACTGTTGTGGATCTCGAAAGCCGTCATTTACACCCGTATCAGATTCCCCGGGTTGATTTACTTACTTGAAAAATTATGATGTATTAAGAGGAGTTTAACTATAACTATATCTAATGTTTTATTGCCTACCAATTAATCAATCTTATACTTCATATTGCCAAATTCTGTGCTTTCGTCCTTGATTGCTAGTGCTTCACGTCGGTCAGCCGGTGTGTCGGTTAAGCTGAGGTCAGATTGGATGAGGCCAAGTGCCACTTCAGGTATAAGCACTCGCTCAATAAACTTGATGCTTGGGATATCCCAGAAGCTTGTTATCCCAGAGTATTCGCAAGAAAGTGCGGCAAAGATGATGGAGACCCCCTTTTCGCCATAACTGCCAGTTACAACAAACACGAGCAGTCAGTACAGTTTCTCGTATGGAGAATAAAGTGCTTACTATCCTGCACTCGTTCTTTCGAGTGAAGCATGTTCACCGTGAATTCCAAGGGCTCTGGCAGACCCAGTCTTTTGTATGGCAGTTTTGAGGTCCTCGTAGAACTCGTTGTCGTGAGGATTTTCTACCACGGTGTGAAGCCTGGGCAGTAGAGATTGGACCCTTGCCTTCAAGCTGCGGAAATCGACAGGAATCACAGAACTCCAGACCGCATTGTTGAGGATAGCAACCTCTTTACTCTCGAAGCGATGCTGGATACAGTAATTGAGGGTGGTTACAATGGGGCAGATGTGTCGATGAAAGGGGTTAGAGGACGCATCTAAACCATTTCGGCCGTCCATTGAGCTCTTAGCGTCGAGAGCACTCTGTAAAAAACAAAGTTCTTCTGAAGGCGAAGGAGGTAGCAGTTCGTCACAGTATGCGCAGCACAGAGCATAATATGCATCATCCAAATCTGAGTCCGGGGTCCCAGGGTCGGAACCGCCGTGGTCAGATTCTTCACGAGTGCTATAGAAAGCATTCTGCAAGGGGGCGAGTCTAGATTGAAGGGCTCTGGGACATGGTCTGCTTTGGAACTGATGCTGTCGTCGTCGTCGTCTGAAGAGTCTGTGTCTTTCTCTGCTACAACGATCTCTATGGCTTCTGATGTAAAACACCTCCAGGCACCTCCGGCTTCGTGCTTCAAGGCGACATATTTTGGAACCAAGTCTTGATTGTGATCGTAAGTCCTCCTGTGTTTGTTGTAGGTTGGCAAGCAGTAATAGTTGATTCCGAAGACGGTGCAGAATGCGGCCTTCTTATAGATTGGTGGAACGCGCTGGCGCATAAGCTCGTCCATCTTCTTAAAACCCCTGAAGACATCGCAAGCATAGAAGCTGCTTGGAAATGCCCTTTCCTTGTCGGGGCCAAGCACTGCATTGCTAGCAAGTGGAGACTCGCCCACTGGACCATCTGGCGGTGATGACAATGCCTGGATACTGGTTGGTTGGGAAACAAAGACAGGAAGAGCATTTGATGAACCAGTGAATGTCGAGACTGCCCGCCGTGACGCTGATGCCCTTCGGACTGCACTTCTACGACGAACCGGTGTATGCACCACCGCCTCGATCAACACCTGTCGTCTCTTCCTCGGGCTCCCAATGTCCGCTGATCCTGTATTGGTTTCCCGCTGTCGTTTCTTCCCATTCAAATCCTGAGTGGCTGTGGCCTCTGCCAATCCAGGACAATCATGCAGACAGTCCCCAATAATGCCATCAGGAAGTCGCCGGTATAGCAAGGTATCATCTGCTGCAATGGTCCGTACAGCGCTCACTCCTTGACACTCCCAGTATCCACCACCGGGAGAAGCTATGTAGGTTTCGGTGTGTGCAATTGGATGTGGGAAGAGGATGTCACAGATTTCGGGGTGACCCTTGAGCGTGAAGAGCGGAAAGATGGTGGAATTGAGGTGTAGGTATATTGGTTCAACTCCGTTCTAATGCAAAGTGTGAGTATAGAATCACCCTTCCGATGGTGTTGTGACTGACCGTATGCCACATCCTCACAGACACAGAGCTCCGTTGTAAGAATTGAGTCTCCGCCGCTGATTTCTTGTGGCCAACCGTTCTCGCGTCCCGTTCTGCGGCCTCTCAAAGTGCGCGTAGCCAGCCAGCCGAAGGACTCTGCCACATGAGTGGGTTGGGCATCGAATGGTTTGTTGGTGGCCCAATGAGTGGTTCCATATCCCCGAGTGGCAGAGCCGTTGACTATGTACCCGCTGTGTGCATAGGTATAGTCGAAATGAAGCGGGCATCGTCAGCAGGGGCGGGAGCGTACACTGATATATGTGATGTGTTGGTGCTGGTGAGTGGTATGCTGGTGCGCTCTGAGTGTTGCTGGTTTGTAGGCGGCACTGACTGTTGCAATTGTGACGCGGGCGGGTTATGAGCACCTGCAGCCGTGTTGTGCGAGCGCACAGGGCACCAGATGATGGGATTCGACCTTTCTATTGCACGACGGACAGTGTCGACACAGCACGTTTGGCAGAAAAGGCCGATGCAGTCCTTGTGGCCTTTGCGAGGTGTATTTGCCTTGTTGGCGCAAGACATGTTGGCACATCGGATGCCATTGCCATCTTCGCGCTTCAATGTCCAAAGTAACCCGTCGCGTGACAAGACAGCCGGGCCAGAGGTATGGTTAATTAATTGATTATTGTCATTGTTGACAGGATTAAAGGATGGGGATATGTTCATGTTTATAGAATGTAGAGTGCGGCGTGGCAAGGGTAACGAGTGAGAGCATGATAGAAGGTCGACGAGGGGATTTGAAGGAGAGACTTTGAGTGTTGAGATGATGAGGTTAGCGAGGTCTTCGTCCAGCGAATCTGAATAAAAGTGTGTTTCTCGACAAAGCTTATTAGAGCACCAACAATCGTTTTTGTGTGTTAGATATATACAGCGTTCAACAGCAGTGTGGTACTTACAGTTTGCTGAAGACGATTGAGGTTTGCGTGTGTGCGCGTTCCTTTGTTCCGTGAAAGAGTGTTGAGGATGCTGTTGCAAGTATTGCAGCGGTTGAAAGGAGAATAATGCATTGTAAGAAGTTATAGTATATACAATTTTATAGTGCAATATATGGCCACGAGCGATGAACGGACACGTGCGATGAATGGCCGCGGCCTCCGTGAAGCTTAGGTTTCCAGCCTAAGGGACATGTACCAGGTACGTGGCCGGCTTGCCTTATTGAGCGGCGTAGTGGATTCTTTACGAAACTGTGGCGTGGCATCTGTATACGTATGTATATGGCTACGTATACATCTGTTCCAGCCCTCAGACGCTCTCCTGCCATCGATGTAGCCAAGAATCCAGAGCACCATGGACGTATGAAGCACTTGGATCGCAAATGGTACTGGCTTAGGCATGAGATTGAACTTGGGACTATGACACCCAAGCACATCCCTGGAGTTGACAACATCGCTGATATCATGACCAAGGAGCTGCCTAGAGTCAAGGTGGTCGCATTCAGAGAAGGGATGGGAGTAGCTATTCGATCAGTTGCACCTTAGAGGATTTTGGATCCTGAGGATGCACTGGGTCAGGAGGGGCTGTTGGAGATCAGTGACCCAGCGCTTTTCCTAGTTATTGATTGACAGTTCCATCTTATTGTTCTCACATCTTATTCTTTTATTGTTCTATTGTTCTATTGTTCTGACTTTGTTATCTTTGCTACCTATTGTTCTTATTGTCCTTATTGTCTCGGACCTTAGCTATTGTGTATGATTAGTATATAGTCCTAGGAGCGACAGGAAGTTCACCAGCTTCCTGATTTCGCTTCTAGGTGAGTTTGTATGTTTTGACTTATAATTAATTAGCTTCCTGATTTCGCTTCTGTGTACGATTAGTATATAGTCCTAGGAGCGACAGGAAGTTCACCAGCTTCCTGATTTCACTTCTAGTTGTGTCTACACTGCCTCTGCCTATATGTCACGTCACTGCAACATCGTCGTTCTGTTCCTATAGCCTTTAACACATATCTCCCCACACCTTACCTAGAACGGTTCTACTCTACACTGTTGGCCAGGAATCATCTGTACAGCATCTGCCCCATGTGACTCATTTGTCATCATACTTATGTGCACCAAGCACCAAACATCAGCAGACTTCTACATAAATCACTGTGACTCATCACTTTGCATGCTGTAGATAGTGCTGCCAGGATTTCAGAGTATTCCGGAGCTACCCAACATCCCTCCCCATTGGGCAGTTCCCAGGGTCTGGAGTGTTACATGCATGCCCGAGGTTTTTTTGCCTGTGATAGAGACTTTCTGCACGTGCTGGAGACCCCATTTGTAGGTATAACTCTCTATCAATCTCAGTTTGAGCTTCTAACATGCCTGATGCTTTCCTTGTATCCCCTATCCCTGTCTGATGTTTTTGTGATGCACCTGCCATTTTGATTCTGTCAGGCTGTGCTGTCTTTACTCTATGGAGGTTTCTGAGGCCTGGACCGTACCCAGTACATGAGGCCTCAACACATTTATCAGCACACATCAGCATGAACTGCAACAGAACGAATCCCTGAACGAATGTGAACTGGGTTTCTTTTGTTAAAGTTTGTGCCACATTGAGAATGGCGATACCATAGTGGCATAAGGGGAATAAGGAGCAAACACGATAGTGTTTCTAGTAGATAC
Organism: Athelia psychrophila; assembly: GCA_001630335.1. Classification (NCBI taxonomy): domain Eukaryota; kingdom Fungi; phylum Basidiomycota; class Agaricomycetes; order Atheliales; family Atheliaceae; genus Athelia; species Athelia psychrophila. The sequence goes on along the minus strand of KV417489.1, from coordinate 14,846 downwards.
ATCCTGTATATAAGTAAAATAGCGGAGAATGCAAGCTGTCAGTCAAAAGTAGGCTGTTGTCACGACTTGCACCTACTGATGCCATTGCCCCTATTATGTACACATTTCTCACATACTATATATATCTAATCCAGACCATTTTGCACTATTCCAGAATGTTCCATCCATCATGTGATCCTATTACAACCATATCACATGGAATGGTCCCATGTGACTTGCTAGTTATCTTGATTACCTGATGTCCAACTATTTTGGACTTGCTGATACATGTCCCCATCTATGACGGAACCCGCTTGAAGGAGGCTGACTTCCACAAGGTCATGTCCAAGCTCCGCAAGTTGCCTGTGATGGATGAGGAGACCCCCCCCCCAGCTCCTATGCCATGGTTGGCTTCAACATGACGGCCAGTGCTTCCAACACCCACAACAGGTACCCAGACCTGCACAGCGTGCATTATGATGTGCAGTCGGCGCTCTTGTTGGCCACTCCTAACTAGATATCTCTTGTGTGTTATTGATATTATAAGAACTTGTTAATAGGTGTTATGTTTTCTGTGTTTGGTTTATATAATCATGTTTTGTTTATGCACTGTTCTATGTGTGATATATGTATAACGGTTATCTTGTTAAAGGCTATAGGAATAGGACGACGATGTTGCAGTGACGTGACATATAGGCAGAGGCAGTTAGACACAACTAGAAGCGAAATCAGGAAGCTAGTTAATTAATGATCAAAACATACAAACTCACCTAGAAGCGAAATCAGGAAGCTGGTGAACTTCCTGTCGCTCCTAGGACTATATACTAATCATACACAATAGCTAAGGTCCGAGACAATAAGGACAATAAGAACAATAGGTAACAAAGATAACAAAGTCGGAACAATAGAATAATAGAACAATAAAACAATAAGATGTGAAAACAAGAGGCAGTGTAGACACAACTAGAAGCGAAATCAGAAAGCTTATTAATTAGATGTCAAAACATACAAACTCACCTAGAAGCGAAATCAGGAAGCTGGTGAACTTCCTGTCGCTCCTAGGACTATATACTAATCGTACACAGAAGCGAAATCAGGAAGCTAATTAATTATAAGTCAAAACATACAAACTCACCTAGAAGCGAAATCAGGAAGCTGGTGAACTTCCTGTCGCTCGCTATGACAGCCGTTTTGGTTTGGTTTGGTTTTGGTTTGCTCCTCTCGTGCGTGATCCTGCCTTCATGTTCCCGCCTCGTTCTGTTCATCCGTGCCTTGTGACTCGTGGGCAACCCCTGCCATGCCCCGCTCCTTTCCCCATTCATGTCATGCCCCTGTGCGCTTCATGGCTTTCCCCCTGGTCTTATCTCATCTTAACCGGCTCCTTCCTTCCTTTTCCCTTTCCTTGGCGCCGGCTCAGGGAGCACCATTGCTCCATATGTGCCGCTGAATCTGCCTGGCCTGCCGATGAAGATCAGGAGTTCTTTGAGGGCTTTGGGATGTGATAGGAGGGTCTTGATTGATCTAGCTTCCCATCCTAGTGCGTCCGCCATCTTCGCGCGTAATCACACCGTCTTTGGGCAGTCAAGTAGGAAGTGCTTTACCGACTCGTGCACCCTGTTGCAACCTGAACAGACTGGTGAGTTTACAGCTTTAATCCAGTGGAGATGTTTATTGAGCGGAGCATGCTGTAGAGCGTGTTCACGCTCTAGGTATCGCATTCCGGATACACCACCGATCCCCCGAGATCCCACCGGGACCTACGAGCTTCGAACGGCCTCCCCGCCGGCTTTCCGCTACGCCGAGCCCCCGGCCGGCACCCGTCTATATGTTACTTGGGCTCCCCGGCGCGAGTTTGTGTGTTGTGTGTTTATGAGAATTCCCCGAGTCCGATTGTGAGCCCTATCTACGGACCTTATGCCGACCCCGAGTCCGGCCGCCAATCCCGAACGTCTCCCCGCTGTATGTTCGATATCCCGAACGCCGGCCGGGCCCCGTCCATGTGTTAGGAGCCTCCCCGCTCCGTATTAGTGTGTTGTGAGTTTATGCGAACCCCCGTCTATGTCTCCGCTATCTTCCGTGTTCCCGCCTACATCCCCGCCATCCTCTGGGCTCTCGTCTACGCCCCCCCGTGATCCTTATCCACTTGGTATACGCCCATCACCACGCCTCGTCAACGAATCACCACATTCCATCACGAAACGCGCTCGGCCCGGACTCTCTGAGTGGGTGAACACATCACGAGTGACATCCTGACGTAACGGATCACCGGGCCGACTCCAGTCTCGTCGCCTCGCGAACACGACTCGGGCACTGACCCTCGAAGACAATAAACGAACGTCCCGGAACGATCGATAAGGCAGTATGGGACTCGGTCTCACCGATGCGGACACCGGAGGCGTGTAGCCTGGCGGTACGAGCTCCTCAGAACATACGGACTACATAGTGTTCCCCCTACATATCATTTACCTATAAATATGACTGTAAGTCGTCTCAATAAAGCACCTTGGTTTCCCCCCTTCTCTCTTTGAAGCCCGAGTTCACTTTCCCGTCTCCGGTTTACGTTCTCTTTTCCCGTCTCTTTCCTCCGAGTCGCCCGCCGGACTCCGGTTCTCATTGTTTTCTCTTTCCGAGTCGCCCGCCGGACTCCGGTTTCAACGTCCCATCCCGGTCCCGTTCGTTTACTTACATCTCTGTCATTTCCAATCCGTCCCCACCCTTCCTACATCACACTCCCTATGCTCCGCCCTCCGGGCCGGGTCTCGTTTTCCTTAAGCACTACCCTCGGGTCGAACACTGGCTGGCTACTCCTTCGGGTTCTCGTCGGAGACCCTACGGAACATCGGCGATCACATCCTTCACCGTCCGGCTAGCTCAGTCCAACCCCCGGACGATCCTCCAGCTGCCGGGTTAGAATCTCTACACCGCAGTATATATGCACATTATGGGAATTATGGTAAGCAACAGGCTTACACCTGCAAGACATTCATATCTAGATGACCACCACATGCCTTCATATGCAAATACTCCATGTGGCATGAATTATTAGGTGGATCATCCAGGAAAGGGCACCCAGATAGTGCCAAATTATGCGAGATTGGGCCTGAAACCCACCCCTAGACATCATACAACCCCCCTATATATCAGTCATAACATAATTACTGCATGGGCAACACCCAACCAAGCACCAGCCAGCCAGCAGCCTGATTTTTCAATATTTTTGTGAGACCCCGTACCCCTGGTATATGCCATATTACTTATGACACATACCCCCTGATTCTTACCAAATCATGCTGTACAAGGCATTTTGATATATTGCAAACCGGTCAGTATATACCTACCGACCACAATACCCTGCTACCCCCCTGCCCAGGCACCATTCAGGCACATTCAGGCACCACAAATTTCAAATAAGGATGTTCCCAGGGTGAGGCTATCCCAAATAGGCAACCACCCCTGATCCCCCAGGCAAGCTACCACAGGCAAGCTACCACAGGCAAGCTACCACAGGCAAGCTACCACAGGTAAGTTGAATGTGCGCATCGGCGGTGGGTACGTGTCCGGCCCACCCGATACCATCCTCCAGTGCGCAAACCTGACAATGTTGTGTAACAGGTGTTCCTCCAGCTTTGTGCCCCATCTCAACGCCGCCCGGTGGCATATCCTGTTTATTAGCTGTGTCATCGGGAGGAAGTCTGTGTGCACATCTAATGCAACAGTTGGGGTTGACTTCATTGCCCCGGTCACAAAGATACCCGCCATCCTTTGTACTGGCGCCATCAGCCCCTGCTTTTTCTTTCTCCGCCCGTCTGGTTCCACTACCGGGCTGCACCAGATCTCCGCTGTGCACAACATCTTTGGCACAACCAATCCTGTGTATAGCTGGACTCCCAACCGCCCCGGGTCTCCCTGTTTCCCTTGGGACAGCTGTCTCGCTGCCATCATGTGCTGTGTTTGCCTGCACTTTCCACTTGAGCGCTCTACCAAGGTGCACCCTGAGGAGCTTTGCTGAGTCCTGGGGCTTGATCACTGTGTCTCCTAGTGTTAGATTGGGTCCGGTCAGCAGTCTCCTCCTCGTACCAGGGATGATCTCGGTCTTCCTCGTGAGATGCATTAATGCAAACCTGTCCACTTTGAAGACTGTGTGATGGGCCTTCAGCCGGTCATTTGCTCCGCCAGGATCTACTATCATGCCGGTGAGCATCTTGTTTGTCTCTTCAAAAGTCTCACTGGCTGCCAGAAATGTTGTGTCATCTATGAAGGATGTCCTGAGCTTGTCCAGCTTGTCCGTTTTGTCAGACCACTCCAGAAGCGCTGGGCCGTAGAAGCCGTATATCGGCATTGAAAGAAGGTTGCCTTGATCTACTCCGTTGCACACATCAAATACCGCTGATTTGAATCTGTTGAAGGTGAGCCGTGTCCTCCATCCTTCATTCTGCCTCGTAATCCAGTTGGTGAACTCCACCGGGATACACCGCATCCTCAAGTTGTGGATCAGGACGGGGATTACTGTGTTTGGGAGCGCACCCGAGATGTCAAGGAAGAGCGCCGAAACCACTTTGCCTTCCCACCACTTCTTGTATATCCAGCTGATATTTAACATCAAGGAATTGGCACACGAGCGTCCCGCTCTGCCTCCAAATGAGTTTGCTGGTAGCAGCACATATTTCTCAACCATGTATGAGAGTAGCTCCGCCATGAAGGACGACAGTATCTTGGCAATTGTGATGAGCAGGGTGATGGGTCTGTACACCTTGGTTTTCGAGTAGTCGGGCTTGTCTTCCTTCCGCAGTACTATGGTGAGTGACTCCTGCCACTCTTTGGGATAGTACTTCAGTGTGAACATTGCCCTGAAGATTTTCGTCAGCTTAGGTACCAGACAGTGGGTAAAATTTGAATTTGACAGGCCATCGTTACCGGCCGCCTTGTAGGGCTTTGTCTTGCGGATTGCGCGATCAACCTGTGCCTCCGTCAGCTCTTGTAGGGCCATTCAGGGCTCCAGGTATGTCACGTCTTCCGGGACCTGCAGGTTAGCTGGCTCGGGTGTGAGGAAGGTTGCATGTAGTAGCTTCACCTTCTCTTTGTCGCTGTCCACCTCGATTAATGTCCCACCATCTGCCCCCAAGGTTGGGATCCTTGCCTTGCCTCTCAGAGGCTGGCACAGAAACAAATTTGTGTAAGTCCCATATTGTGCTTGGATCCACGCGCTCAAGCCATTCAATAAAGTGCTCCTTCTTTGCAAGCTTGATCATCTCTGAACATAGGTTATGCGCCTTTCGATGTACCTCATGCACTGTGTGCGAGATGCACCCCTTCTTCCCTTCTGTGTATGCCTGCCTCGCCAACTTTGCCACCTCCGCCCGCGCTGTCTCTAGTTCTTTTGACCACCAGTGTCGCATGTACGGTGACACTTTGACCTTGGGGATATAGATGTCAGGTGCGGACATCAGGAGGTGTTCAGCTCTTTGAGCTCTCTCTCGAAGTCTTCTATTGTTTCAATTGGGTGATCCTCGAGCTCCTGCATCCCCTTCGCCACGTACTCTGTGAGGTCGTCCCACTCAACTCCCCTCCAGTCCCACCTCACCGTTTCGTCTGCCCGGTCTGGCGACATGTTGAGCTCCACCATGAACGGTAAGGGATCAGTGGATTTGGGCCTTTGTTCTCATAACACATCACTTTCTGTGATATGCGCCTTCAGTGCTTCGTCCACCCAGATATTGTCCGGATGTGTCCAGAAAAAAACACAGCTTTGATGGTCTCTGGTGTGAGAGCACGAAGGTGAGCCCTGCCATATATGCCCAAGAAGTTCATTTTACTGAACTTTTCTCCAGTCTCCCGCTCCCATTTATCATGTTCCTCACATAGACACCGTTTGACTGTTGCGAAAACAACAACATTGAGACCCTGCAGCACGTGAGCGCAATGTGCCGGGTAGCAAATGACGGTAATCTGATGTGTTCAGGTGTATTCCAGAAAGCCACAGGTATAGTGTGAGTTATTTCCATCCACAAGAAGGAGACAACAACCATCTTTTGCTTTCACGGCTGTGTGGCGATCAAAATCTTTGATCCACTCTATGCCAATGGCTCCGTTGGTCCACCCCTTAACAGAACAGCTGATTCTGTTCATAATGTAAGCTCATGCATATCTGTTAAACACCAATCGAAATTCACGATGCATTTGCAGGATTGTCATGTTTCCATTCCGTCTGGTAACCTTTACCCTTGAAGATGATGGTGGGAGGTGTCGATGTGCCCTTGGTGCACACTGTTACTATAATGGTAATGTTTTCTTGGTTACCATCATGTTGCTGATATTGTGGCCCAGGTTTGTGGCTGCCCATAACACGCTCTTTTCTGCCTTCGGCAGTGTTAACCCCGATCTCATCTGTCCCCTATGTATGTTCCTTGGTAATGTTGTACTTTGTCACAGTCTCTTGTAACAGCTCGAACCAAGCAGCAGTGGTACTCGGGTTCACAGCGCGCCCCCGCTTTGATTCAAGCCCTGTGGCCCAGGACAGCTTGATACTTTTGGAATGTTTCTCCACGAATGTCAGGAGGTGATGTATGTTTGGTACAGACAAGCGTAAGTCTGTCCCGGAGGAGCTCAGTAGCCACATAGTCGGGTCGGAGGGATGACGGGATGAATGGCTCTCGTGGAGTCGTAGATTCTGGTGCAGAAGAGTGACGGTGTAGGTAGTCGGGAGTACTAGGCGCAGAGGGGCGCTGTCATAGAGATTACTGAGTGTCGGGTCTGGGATAGGTCAACGTCAAAAGTGTGTATGGTTAGAGATAGATCTCTTGGCCAAGAGATTGTGATGGCGAAGAACGAGAGGTGTAGACGTAGACCTCGGCGAGTCTTCTTAGGGATGTGTTGACTAGACGTGATCATTGGTTCGATACTGACTTATCTTGTCAGGAGCGGGTTAGAACTGGTAAACAGCATGAGCATTCAATATTGTAGAGGGAATATACTATGTGAGACTTCACCTGGTAAACAGCAAGGAAAAGCTGAAGAACCAGGTGTCGTCGAAGTGTCTATTTTTATACTACATTGTTCGTGGGAGTATCTAACCTAATCGGGCAATGTCCTTGTACTATCGTAGTAAGCTATGTGACAAAGCGGGGGCCACTGAGTAAGTTGTAGGTAAGCTATATGACAAGGCGGGGGCCGCTGAGTCAATCATAAGTATGTAAATGTCTGCTGTGTTTGTATATGAAAGAGTCGTGTTCGTTATTGTATGGTGAAGGGGTGTCTACATGTGATTGTGGAGCGTAGGGTGACAGGTCACGTGACGAGTCTAGGCCTAGGTTTGACAGGGTTGAGCCTAGCCGAGTATCAGACATGGCAAGGATGGTATGTCCGAGCCTTTGTTGAACTGGTGCCATTCATTGTAAGTGTGTAAATGTGACGTTGAATGTCTATAGAGTGAGAACATAAGGATGGGAGAGAGTTGCCGTAGGTTCCGTAGCCACGAGGTGGCGTGGGAATTGGTACAAGTGTGGTGCAACTCGTGACAACGAACCGGTGAGTCCACTGCTTTCCAAGCCCACCAGTGGGAAACTTAACACCCAATTGTGCACATAGTATCTCCTCGATGTGCTCCTTCAGCCTACAATGGCTCAGCAGGAATCCTCGGTTTCCAAGTTCGCCCATATACTCGATGACAAAATCTGTTTTGCCATGAGTCCCCCAAGATTTTGTCGCATTTGCAGCAGCACGGCTCCTCCCTTCAGCTGCTCCTTAGATGAGTGTCAAGTAGCATAGCTTCATATCCTTCCCTGTCTCAACCTTGTACAGTTGTACAAAGTCTTCTGCCACGGTGCGTGCTCCCTTCCCATTCGGTTTTCCGAGTTCATTCTGATAAATCTTGATAGCCCATGCTTTCAGATCCTTGTATGCCTCCAAGGCAATCTGACCTTTTTTCAGGTTAGATTTAGCCTTGGCTCCCATTGTAGACAGAGCAGAATAGAGATATGACAATGTAGCAAGGTGTAGAATTAGAATTAATGAAGTCGCTGTGTTGATAGAGGCACAGTTAGCCTGTTACATTTTGCCCCAAAATGGATCTCCTATCTGGCTTTCAATACTGTCCATTAAACTGCAGTTGTTGTTACAAAATTTCAAAATGGCTACATGTTAGCTGCACATTGTCTGGGTGTAAAACCACTCTCATGATAATAGCAGTAGCATGGTATGAATAATAAGAAAAATTTGAGGCAAAAGGATGCAGAGATTGAGCAAAAAAAGCGAAGTGTTACTTGAGTGTTACAGTGACCGGTAGATAACTGTACCCTGTTCACGAGAAAGAGCTGTTAGCCATTGTCTGAGCTCTGAAGAAGTGGTGTGCCGACCTGTTGGGCGTGCATATTTCTGTATATACGGACCACCGCACTCTTGAGAATTTTAAAACACAATGTGATTTGTCATGCAGGCAGCTGAGATGGCAGGAATTGATGTCACCATTTGACATGACAATTGTGTATATTCGAGACGAGGATAACTGTGTTGCCAATGCTCTATCTCGAGTACCTGTAAATAGTTTCCCGACGGAACAAGGTGGCACGCTGTCCAATAGATAACACTGTCGGCGTGATATTGTCGGCCACAACCGACAAGTCCGTGCTTGATTCAATTCGCGCTGGTTATGAGGGTGACAATTTCACTCAATGTTTGCTGGCTTCGGGTGTTCTGGGTGTAACAGTGGCATATGGTCTTGTGTACACTGGTTTGCGACTTGTAATCCTGAAGGTGGCTGAAGTGTGTGAGAACCATTTCCAGCTCGCACACAATGTGTTAGGTCATATTGGAACAGATAAGTCCTATGCAGTGCTCCGTGAATGTTACTATTGGCCTGGTATGCGCAAGGATCTTGAAGTAGGTTACATACTGGGGTGTGTTGACCCTGAGGGATGTTGTGACAGTGTGGCAATCAATTTTGTTGGACCTTTGCCAGTTGACGAAGGTTTCAACATGATATGCATGATGATGTGTTGTCTTGATTCAGAGATAATGATTATCCCTGTGAAAGCCAACATCAGAGCAGAGGATTTTGCTGTAATATTTTTTAATACCTGGTTCTGTGAACATGGCTTACCTCTCAAATTTGTCTCTGACCGTGATAAGCTGTTTGTGTCAAAAATGTGGAGGTCGCTACTGAAGCTCACTGGTGTCAAAATGAAAATGTCTTTGTCATTTCACCCTGAGTCTGATGGTTCTAGTGAGCAAACAAGCAAGACAGTTAATCAATCAGTCCGTTGCCACGATGAGCAAAATCAGAAGGGCTGGGTCCAAGCCTTACCAAGGATTTGTTTCGACATGATGAACACGGTTAACACATCTACCGGGTTCTCGGGTTTCCAATTGAAAATGGGCCGGCCACCTCGTGTTATTCCCCCTTTGGTCCCCGCTGATTTGCCAAAGGACCTGAGAGGAACATCTGAGGCTTTGATTGCCAAGACTGTGCTGAACACAGTTATGGCTGATGTTGGTGACACGAAAGATAACCTTCTCGTGGCTAAAGTGGTGCAGGCTTACTCTACTAATGTTGCACGAGGTGACAAGGTCATGTACCTCATTGGAGATTTGGAGATGCTTTTGATGTATAACCGCAGGCGAGACTATAAACGGAAAGGTCAAAAGTGTGCAGCGAAATTTATGCCCCGTTGGGACGGGCCATATGCTGTGGAAAAGATGCACCCTGGAATGTCTATTTACGCATTAATCTTGCCGAATAATCCGACCATGTTTGCAACATTCCATGTGTCACAGTTAAAGTGACATTTTGCTAATGATGACACATTGTTTCCGTCCCGTGCTCACACCGCCCCTGGGCCGATTGTGACAACTGAAGGTTTGGAGGAGTTTTTCATTGACAAGATAGTTGATGTGAAGTGGTGCGGCCACGGGTGGTGTTATCTTGTATGTTGGATTGGCTACAGTCACAAAGAGGACTGATGGCTTGCTGGTAAGGAAGTAGCTGATTGTGAAGCTCTTGATGTTTGGCTTCAGACTAACCCATCTGATGTTAATGTGGGTTAAAGTTTTGGGAATGTAGGAGTGTAAGCTGGATGCTTACAGCGCGATACTAATATGCACACATGACTAACACAACATGGACAAACATAGTACTTAGCATTTGAGATAGTGTACCAATATCTTAGCATGAACTCATACCCCCTCTGTCTTAGAAAACCGAATCCCATACTCTTATCGTGTTTTCTTTTCTTGTGCCTTTTCTTGGCTAAGTCTCGGAAGCCCACAAGGCTTTCAGAAAATCAAGCAAATGGCCACTGAATAAATGTTGCTGAGTAGCTGTCTGCAACATATCTGTTGACTCAATGCAGAGTGCTCAATGAAATAATGTAGCTCAAGTACTGCAACTGGAGGAAACCAAACTAGAGCCACTATATGAGTGTAAGCTTGCGCTTACACATTGACGGATGTATTGATCGATGATTGACAGATACTGACAGTGACGTACAATGGTGTGCCTAGTGGCACACGGAACTAATCTTATTTATATATGTTTGGTTCCTTGGACTATATATTATCTCGCTACACTAGTTCTTTCTTTAGCTTAGCTCTCTCTTGTTATCAACCTTATTCCGAGAACTTCCAAATCATAACTTGGTCTTGTTTTCTGTTTGTCCCTTCTCAATCGCTTCCCTCTCTCTCTCTCCGAGTGTTCTTTGCCTCCGGGCAAGGTTCCAATGAGCCATGTGATACATTGAAAAAGGATCTTCACTTCTCACTGCTCATGATTTCCAAAAACTGAAGTTTACACAGGACTAAGGCTGCCACTTGACTCCAGCAATTATGACAGAAATATGTGCACAACTGTGTGAGCACTGAGGTCACTAACTACCCCTCATGGAGCCTGAGCCATGGCTGTCACTACTTGTGGTTACCAAAAGTATCTGTGATTTTTATTGCAGCTGGTTGCCCAAATGAAGGATTGCCCACAAAATTGCATGAAAGGCTTAGATATTCATTTATAGTATTACTTAGGTACTCTAGATGCTAATTAGCAAGTCTCAGAATTTGGAACGGTCCAGAGGATATGATATACATGATTTTGTGGCTACCGCCACAGAAAATCACAGATACCTATGGTATCCAGGACACTTCAGGCTCCCTCTGAACCAGGTCTCTTAGACCCCTTAGACCTGAACTAAAAGGGGTCTAAGAGACCTAAATCCTGGGGCAGGTCAGGTCTGGTGCTGGACCTGGGTGCTGGGTCCGGCAGTTCTAGGTCCAGGATGATGGCTGGGTCTAGAGTCTAGGGGGGGGGGGGGAGGCTGGGGTCCTCCTGAGATTTTTTTCTTGCCTGGCTGGCAGGCAGCAGGGGTTTATGGTGCACTTTAGGGTAGCATCTGAGCATGCATGGGGTGCTGTATAGAGCATGTAGGAAGTAGACTTTAGCAGGTTGGCAGATAGCAGGGGCTTTGGAAGTCTATGCATATTTATGCGGCTGGCTGGCTGGCTGGCTGGTAGCAGGAGCTTGGTGGCCTGCACCCAGACCTGGATATTTGGACCTGGACCGGGATCATGAAGTAATTATCCTCACCCTAATTATTGAAAACTGCACCTACCCTAGCAAATTATATATCACCAGAAAAACAGAATTTTGAGCAGAACATGATTGTCACGAGTTGCCCCAACATGTTCATACATACAGATACAATATGGATACAATTACATACATCAAGAACATTCTAGCAACCGACATATTAGATACATCCTCCTTTGACACTGCATTACTCTTCTATCATGTGGCTTGGTCCCCTCTGACTCATTAGTTATTATGCTTACAAACACCGAACTGCTTCAGACTTTTACATACACATCTCTGACTCACCGGGCCCTGCTTTGTCAGACACCTTACCACATGTATTGCTAAGCCTCACTCATTAGGACATATTATCTCACGACTCCTTAGTATAAGTCCATAGACCTGTTGACAGAGAATCCTCAGCTTATCCTCTTTGTCTTCAGGTATAGTCTACATTTTCTACTTATGATTTCAATGTTAACCATGTCTTCAGACTTATGTTTGCTCTCGACAATGGTTAATCTCTCAATCAATGTTCTAAGACACCAATTCTGCTTATAAGCACCAAGAAGAAGCCCTTTCAGGATTACACATGTTACCTCGTAACAATGATGGCAGTCCCAGTTTAGCCACAGCTATTTTATTTCAGGTGGTACAACACATTCCTATTCTCTTGGCTAGATTCTCTTGGCTAGATTTCCTCTGTAACCCTAACCCTAGATATTGAAAATTGCACCGCCCCTAACAAATTATATATCACTAGAAGCAGCATTTTGAGGAGAATGTGATAGCAGTCCCAGTTTTGCCATAGCTATTTTGTTTCAGGTGCTACATCACCTTCTTCTCTTGGCTATATTTCCTCTGTAACCCTAACCCTAGTTATTGAAAGCTGCACCACCCCTAACAAATTATATATCACCAGAAGCAGAATTTTGAGGAGAATGTGATGGCAGTCCTAGTGTTACCACAGCTATTTTATTTCAGGTGGTACAACACATTATTCTGGTGGAAAAAATGCCCTGAAGTTTGTTGGATGATAGATGGTCAGAGAAGCCAATGAAAAATCATTTTTGAGACATTTTGAAACTCTGGGTCCTTTTGAACAGTGTGTCAACGATAGTAAGGTAATTCAATCACTGATAATGACCTTACACAAAGCCCTAGCCTAGGGTTACAGAGTGAGATGTCAATGCCACTGAGCGCAGCAATATAATATGTTAGCTGAGTCCCGTTTGGGTGGATTTTGTCACACCTCTGAGGTTGGCTCCTCAAGGACCTGCTTCATATCCTTCTTGGACGCCTTCCCCATCATCATCCACTTATCTTGTGCTTTCAAATCTGCAGAGTCACATCAGGACATCAATTAGCCCCCATAGCACGAGTGTGTGGTGCTGCATCCTTGCACCAATATCTCGTAGGCTGTGCGAGTCCAGCTGTGCCACACTAGCTTTTGAAGCACGGAAATGCAGGCTTGTTATCCCCAAAGGGATACCGGCTCCTCGGCCAACAAATTATATTGCTGTGCTCAGTGGCATTGACGTCCCACTCTGTAACCCTAGGCTAGGGCTTTGAGATGATCTGAGGTTTCGCCGCACATCTTTTGCCAGCCGCTCAATAGAAAGTTTTGTGGGTTGCTGTTAAGGCTCCAACCATTTCATTTATTTACTGTTTAAAACAGTTTATATCATTTTCATTTACTGTTTAAATACGCCAAAGGTCAGTAAATGGTTGTAAACACTAAGCCCAGCTGAGGTGGCTGAGATTCCAGCTGAGGTGGCAAACATTAAATTGAGACGGCTCTGTGAGGAGCTCAACCAGCTCGTGTCAGCGTACTCATTTCACATATCAGGAGTAAACACTTACAGAACAATGGACATAGGCCAGCAAAAGCGAAGGTGGCGGGATCAAAGGAGAAAAGAGTGGGAAAGAAACTCACGAAGTCAATGCCAGTGGCCAAGAAGACTGTAATTAAAGTGGCGGGCACAGGTAAGTGTTAGCCAGAGTCGAGTTTCCACAAACCCGTCTGACCATTTTGTCTTAGCACCCGGGAAAAAAGCAAAGGAGAAGCCTGATAAAGACTATCGCCCACACAATCATCGTGCATCAGAGGAATCTGTCGGGGTGGTTGTCCTGGATGTGGATGGTAATGAGGTAGTAGATGAGGAGATGGACAATGATGACGAAGACAGTCCAGACGCACCTATATCAAAGTGAAAGTCCTTCAAAGTCCGATAGTGATGGGGATGATGGCAGTGATGCAGTGGATGCGGGAAAACAAGTAAGTCATCCTCTGTGCACAATAAGGCATATCAACTCAACAATTATTTCCACCAGAAACACGCTCAGAATGCTGCAAAGAAGCCGCACAAGAACAACAAGCCCGCAGGGAGTGACAGAGAGATAAGCACTGAGGAGGAATCCGATGGGAAGAGCGCAATCAACAAAGTCTGTGCTCGTGCTGTGCCGGGTCGACGTGGGCCAAAGAACCTCACACTCCAGCACTGGCACACCCCTGTGGCCGTCGTTGAGCCCGGTGCTATACCGAACAGATGGGAGTTTAAGTGCAAGCACTGTAATAGGTGAATTAACTGCTCAAACCTTGCAACTATGGTGCTCACCTTAATGAAACTCTCTCTAGGTCCCGCTCCGTCCCTCGCAAGCCCGAATGTGATGCATTCAAAGATGAGGTTCCTTCACTGGCTATCGGGAATCTTGCTACTCACACAAGGACCCACGACGAAAAGATCAAGGCTGATGAAAAGATCAAGAACAGCGGGCCCTCTATGGAACAGCAGAAGACTTCAGTGCCAATAGACCATGGGTACACTGCCGGAAGTGCAAAGCTAATGGAGGGGTATCTGCTCAAGGGAAAGCTGAACCCCAAGATTGAACCGACCCGGAAAGGTTTTTTGCAGATATCCTCAGCGTGGCTGGCTCCTGGAGGACGATCTCCCGTGGACAACGGGTGAGTCACAGTTCTCGAGTTTCCGCCCACGACCTACCCATATATGGTGATAAACTTAGCAGCGAATTCAGGAAGTTTGATTAGTGTTAATGCCTCCAGAGCTTCTCCCGCCTGCCGAGGAACCCCACCGCGCCCGCTATGCTCTGTACCTCCTCTCCCTCCCCGCTGTCGACGTCTCACACATTCTCTTCACCCCCGAGTGCCTCCTTATGAAAACATGGGATACATATGGCTTGGAGCAGCATTTTAACATGCTGTTCCTAATTTGCTGTCCGCTATTTTGAGCTGTAGGGTGCTTTGCTGGCGGCTAGGAAATATCAGGTGCGCCCTCACTTTCCCTCTCTATTAAAT
>KV417488.1:647424-720002 GCA_001630335.1 Athelia psychrophila | reverse complement strand
GATCATACTCATATCTTCCGCATTTCCAGTGCTCACAATGTCTGGTGTGGACGAGCCTTCACGCGCACCAAAGACTCTCTGCACATTTGATTCCCCAGAGGCTCTTCAGCAATACGCGACAGGTTGCGACGCCGACGTTGGAGGGACCTCTACTATGCAGCTTTCCCTCGATGATTCTACGCTCAAGCCCACGGGAAAACTGTGGGGGGATCTGAAGCTGGCCGTTCGCCCGGAGTTTAAAGGGCGTGTCCTGGGTGGATATGCTGGCTTCCGAACCATGGTATGTGCCAGAAACAGAACCGTACAATTGGCGGTACCATGCTCATATACCTTCCAGTTCCGGAAGAATCTGTTCGGGGAAATGATGCATGATCTATCAAACCACGACTACCTTGCCCTCCGAGTCCGAATGCGTGGGTCCAAACGGCTGAAGAACTCGTACTTTGTCAATTTGCAGACAGAAGGCTATGTCACCACCGATTTATGGCAGCACCGCCTTTATTTTGGACGGGACGACGGTGACTGGGAAGATGTATATGTGAGCTATAAACACCATTGTGATGGCCCTCTCACGAACCAGCGAGGCAGATTCCTATATCCGCCTTTGTCCTCACAAATAATGGCGAGATTGTCGACACGCAAATGGATATACTTAGGGAGCGTGTGAGATCCGTTGGGATATCGTTGCTTGGCGGAAAGAGCGGGATGGAGGGCCCGTATGAGCTAGGAATTGAGTCTATACGTGCACTGAACTCGGACGACATTATTCCGTCATCTTCCAGTGAGTTTCTTATAATTGTCCAGTCATTTGCCGTGTTTGACTGTGATTGTAGTCATAGAGAAGGACCCTTCGCGAGGCACACAATGGCAGCGGGGACCGTTATAGTGCCATTCAATACTACGATACACATCATCACCCTTGACTGGGAGCAACCAAACTCCGGCGAACAACGCCGTTAGGCTGGGAGAGCAGTCAGCCCAATGCCGCCAGTCCCATACTGGTGGTACTTATTCGCCGACATTGCCGAGTATCCCATTTCAATTGTATATGCATAGCTGAAATTGCTCATTGGAATCAACTGCGACAAACCCATTAAACAAGCCCAGCGCTATGTTTTACGGTTCACTTCCTGCTTCAAGGTCAAAGGTGCTCTGCGAGTCACTAGTCACTACTCGTGCATCTCAGTATCATCAAACCCATGCCCCTCTTCCGCGATATGGCTGCCCTGCGCATTCAAAGCAGCAAAGGACCCGACGCGCCGCTGTGAGTCACGTCACGTGCTCTGTGACTGTCTTTCGTGGGCATGGTGGACCCGGCCGAACCACTGGAGTCAAGCTGTCAGACTATTGTGATAGGTACAAGCTTTCGCGTCAGAATAGCCACCTACCACTTCTTTTCGCGTGGGTTGCAGCGTTGACACAGTCGACAGTGCTTAAACAACCTTCACTCGGGGTCGATTCGCCGTTCCAACAGGAGGTATGAAATGTTCATCCCTGACGGCTCTTATTAATTAGCCCGACGTTCGCGCGAGTTACAACAGTGACACAGTCAACAATGCTCAAACAACCTTCACTCGGGGTCGGTTCGCCGTTCCAACTGAACGTATAGGCTATGGGACGTTCACCCCTGGCGGCTCTTACTAATTAGCCCGACGACGCGCCATTTGATGCGCCCATCCCGAGTCATTGCCTCGCCGTTCCCTCGAGTGTGAGAGTAACTGCGAGTTGCTGGTCGTAGTTGCAATGACTCCCTCAGCCGCAGGGGTCACCAGAACACTATAAAACATGCCCTCTCTTTCCAGAGAACATCATCTCCCAACTCCCTCCAATTCAATCAACCACTTCACACATTCTCAACCTTTAACACCATTTGAAGATGTTCAGCATTTCCTCTCGCGTTCGCATCGCTCTCGGCGGCTTGGTGATAGCCAGCGTCTATGGTACGGACCGATCCCAAGCCTTTCCTCGGCAACACGAGCTAACTTGTCGATATTAGCCAAAGCGGTCAATCTGCCAGCTAATTGTGCTCGCAACACCACAGTTCACCTTGGTGAAACCTGCGACATCATCTCTGCTACCTTCAATGTATCGACGTAAGCAATCGACCTCAAGGTTTCTAAAGCACTTCACAAACTGATACAATCCGCACTTCAGCTACCAGCTTGCATATGTAAACAATGGCACCATTGATGCTGCCTGTGATAACTTGGCTGAGGGAGAGGTATGGCAACATATTCTCGGAGAAACCCCAGCCTTCTAACATTTATAATCCTTTCGCAGCCCCTTTGCCTCGGATTCGCTGACCAGGATTGCATCCAGACTCATGTCGTGATATCTGGTGACAGCTGCTTTGCAATTGCCCTCAATGCCAACATCTCCGGGACTGTGCTCTCCAACAACAATCCGAACGTCAACGCAGCTTGCTCTAACATTTACCCAGGAGAGGTCATTCTACTTCTACTCCTTCCACATGAATCATTTCTGACCATATTTTCAAACAACAGGTACTGTGCATTGCTGATCGCGATGTGTACACGAACATCACCGCTTAAGACACGACAGAAGTTATAGCAACGCCATAGCACATGTTTTATATGTTTTGCTCTGTCTTTTTGTGAATGGCATGGATTTTGGGTCTTTGAAGTGCATATTTTTTGGACTGTACATTATTAAGGCA
The DNA here is from genome assembly GCA_001630335.1 of Athelia psychrophila. Classification (NCBI taxonomy): domain Eukaryota; kingdom Fungi; phylum Basidiomycota; class Agaricomycetes; order Atheliales; family Atheliaceae; genus Athelia; species Athelia psychrophila. Next base: position 717,325 of record KV417488.1, on the reverse strand, counting down.
AGATTTGAGATGACAGAGTGCGTCAGGTTTGCTGGATTGGTTTGCTGTGAAGAATGTATTTTCAAAAGAATAGCATGTGCTATTAAGCTCGTAATATACAGTAGAAAGCTTCCCTGCACATGCTGCACTGCGTCGAAATGATATGGTACATAAAGTACAAAATATATTGCAGTGTGATAAGGTTGCTATATACTATCCGCCGGCCTTCCAATGAGCGATATCTCCATCTACCACTAAAATAGGCGGGCATTATTACCATGGAGAATAGAGGAATGAGTTAGAGACATACTTTCGTATGGTTTGCCTTGTTGCCTCAATTTTCCGGCCGCTTTGACGGCCGCTTCGGTACCATGCTCTTGCAAGTCAGCTAAGCTCATGATTTCACCGCACACAAATTTGTTCTCGAAGTCGGAGCTGATTGAGAGCTGTGAGTGGAGAGAATGGGATGTGAGCAGCGAAAGCCACGCACTGAATGACGCCAGCTGCCTGAGGGGCCTTAGTTCCTTTACGAATTGTCCAGGCTCGAACTTCATTAGGGCCGGCGGTAAAGTACCGGATGAGCTGCAGCAAAATAATTCATCAGCAAAGCGCGCCATAGAGAGCAGCAGATGCTCACATCAAGACTGGCATAGCCAGCCGTTGTGATCCTACCAAGAGCACTGGTGGCTCCAATGCTTTTCTCCTCCGCAGCTTTCTCCTCCGGTGTCATCCGTCCGAGACGTTCCTCCAGTGCTACCGAGAATGGTATAAGAGAGTCGCCGGGGTTGTTAGTGTCGATCCATGCTTTGATTTTGGCCAACCTGAAAATGATGTCGAACTTTAGTACTGTTCAACGAGTAGCAGCAGCGCAAACTTACCACTTGTTCTTCTTGCGAATGTAATCCTTCTCGCTAAGGTTGACGAGGTAAGTGATAGGCTTCGCAGTAAGTAGTGTCATGCTGTTGATGACTTCAATCTGGCATAGAACAAATTAGTAAAATGCCTAAGTGGAAGGATGCAGAGAAACGCGAAGACACAGCAAAAAATGTCAAGATCAGAAAAAATGATAAATCTCATAGGAATATTGGGGCGTTACTCCCTCCTCAACGAGCTGGGTTATCGAGCACATTGCTCTTTTTCATCACGCGAAACACAGTCGACCATGCAACGGCCATGCAAAAGAATTCGCGCTCACATCTTTGCTAGTCCAGTCTCCATGGCGAACGTCTTTGTTGTCTTCAGCTATACATTTCAAAACTTTCTCTACAGTGGCCTGCGAAATGGTCAGTAAATAAATAATAATCCTTAATCCATCACAGCATCCGTGCAAGCCAAAAAAATACATACGATCTCTTCCTTCTTGGCTTTGTCCGCTAAGCTCGAGTTGTTCAAAGCGCGACCTCCCTTGATAGTGTGCAAGTGCTTCTGCACCCATTCAATATCTTTCAGGCGTAATTCTGTCGAGATGATTCCCATATCCCGGACGGGATCTACGTCGCCCTCGACGTGGGTGACTTCCGGGTCATCAAACGCACGAACCATCTGCAGAATGCCATCTACGGCGCGTACGTGAGACAGAAACGCATTCCCGAGACCGGCACCCGTGGATGCGCCCTAGGAGATGGTGACGTGAGCAGTGCGATGTTGAATCGTTTAAAGCGGACTTACGGCGGTCAATCCAGCAATATCAATGCATGTAAGGAATGCAGGAATGCGGCCCGACGAGGGCCTGTACGCTTCACATAGCCAGTCATACCGGGGGTCTGGTACAGGTATACGCGCTTCCTGTCATCCGATCAGATAGACTCAGCGTGCTAGTCAAAGATTTTACTTCAGGGCTATAATCAGAGTGAACGTCAGAATTACCAGTATTCAGCATAAAAGAGCAGATGACTTACTTGATCGTAGCGTATGGAAAGTTTGCAACTTTCCCAAGGTCTGCGATCGGAAACGTATCAGTTAACTGGCTTAACAACGGCCAGCGATGCCTTCACCGGTCTCGGAAAGTGCGTTGAAAAAGGACGACTTTCCAACGTTGGGAACGCCTATTTAGTATTTTCAGATTGAGCACAAGGTCGACTCAATTATGCATGGAACGCCCAACCTACGATGCCGATTTTAAGATTGTTTCCTGGTCTTCCGAGAAGTTGCTTCTTTTCAGCTGCGGCGGGCTTCTTTGGAGGCATCTGTTTACTGATCGAACAAGGTGGTGAGGGAGGTGCGGGATGAAGAGCGAGTCGCCGATCATGTGGTCGTGTCTGCAGCGTCTGACGGCGGCATTCATGTTGTCAGCTTCAACTGCAACTGAATCATTACTTCTTTGCTTATGTTTTTGAACTCCCCTTCCCGCATAAACGCTTCCATCAAGGGCAAGGGCAAAGCATCTGCTGATGAGTTTGACGACCTGAACCCGACTGTCACCTACCGACACCTAATGGCTTCAAATTTGGGCGTCAAGGATCCTCTGCGAGTTGTCGCACTTTGCGACTCCGATGCCTTCTACGCCGCTTGCGAACAAAAACGTCTCGGGGTAGATCCAAGTAAGCCATTGGTTGTTCTCCAGTGGGATAGCTTGATCGCTGTGAATTATCCGGCGAGAACGTTCGGTATCTCGCGTATGGCGAAGCTTAAAGACGCGAAGAAGATGTGTCCTGAACTGGTCGCTGTGCATGTCGCAACATATAAAGAGGGAGAGAAGGAACCTGGATATTGGGATGATGTTGATAACCGTACACATAAGGTATGTTGTGCTTTGCCCCCTGTCCAAGCCATGCTGACTCTTGATAGGTAAGTCTATCTAAGGAGATACCTGCATCCCTCAGAGTCACGAAACAGCGCTTCACTAGGTATCATTGGACTACTATCGGCGTGAGAGTGTGAAGATTATCAACATGTTCAAGGAGGGTCTGCCGAATGGCGAGATTGGTCCGTCGCGTTTTGAACCCTGTCACATGCAGTAATAACTGAAATTTCTCAAGAGAAGGCATCTATAGACGAAGCATTCATAGACTTCACACAGCCCGTGCGCCAGATTATGCTGGACCGATATCCTTGGTTAGCCGAAGTTCCAGTTGATGCACCGGATGGACTGGATAGCCCTCTCCCACCTCCTCCGCCAATACTTTGGGAGAACCTCGGAGCCGTCGTTCCAATTACGCCCTCTCTAGAGACCTCTGAAGAAATCGCAAAGTCAAGCACCTCAGATGATGGCCTCGAAAGCGAGACTCGACAAGGAGGCGATGAGCTTACCACTTGGCATGATGTTGCATTATCTATAGCCGCTGAGCTGATGGAGAAGATCCGCGATGAAGTGCGAGACCAGTTAGGATATACTACTTCGGCGGTACGTTTCTAGCATATGAAATGATACAAACGTTAAGTAATGTTGCTTCAGGGAATTGCGAGGAATAAGTTCCTTGCGAAGGTCAGCGATTTATGTGGTTCATTTAAGCTTTATCTAACTAGTCTTAGTTATCTGCATCTTATAAAAAGCCAAACACCCAGGTAACCTTATATGTTGTCTAGAACCCCCCACGAGTTAACAACGCCTTTGTTTGTAGAGTATTTTGCGTAATGCCGCAATCCCCAACTACCTTCGGCCAATGGAATTTCAAAAGGTGCGTTTTGTCTGGGTTGCTTGGCGTTCCCCGGCTGATATAACAATATCAAAGATTCGTTTCTTAGGTGGAAAACTGGGAGAGGCAATTGCCAGTCAATATGATGTATCCACTGTTGGCGATCTTCTGTGAGTTGTTTACATGCAGCACCTGCCTCCCGTGGCTCACTGGCGATGCAGAACCGTATCATTAGGTTGGTGTTTGTTGCAGCCCGTAAGCTCATATTTGACTCATATTGCATTGAAGAGGAGATGCAGCAGAAATTCGGCGAGAGTGCCTTCTGGATCTATGAGCTCCTTCGGTTTGTGCCGTTTGTTGTCATGCCTTTTCAGTTGTTGATATATTTGCAATAGAGGCATTGATCGCTCAGAAGGTGCGCCTGGCCTACGCAGCGTAATAGTACAACTCCTGACTCTTGAGCGCAGTGAAAGAAAAGTCCGCTCAGAACAAATCAATGTTGGCTAGCAAGAACCTACCCACGCCGATCAACAAAGCAGCCGATGGACACCATTGGATTCGAGTCCTGGCTGCTGAACTCACTCTACGATTAAATGATGCTAGGAAGCTCACACCCACCTTGTGGCCGAAATCAATCGTATTACATGCCCGCAAAGGTGCGCATTGTAGATGCAGGTTAATTCAGCTAACCAACTATGCATGCAGGTTATGAGACGGCCCGCTCCAAACAAACTGCTTTCCCTTTCACAAAGAACTTGACAGTCGATCATGTGGCTAATGCAGGGAGTCGACTATGGAAAGATCTTGTGGGAGATTCTCAGAACATGAAGGTAACCAGCGTCCAACTTGCGTTCTCTGGTCTTGACACTGCAGAGACCGGAACGCAAAATATCGAGGGCTACTTCAAGACACCTACAGGAGCCCAATCCGGTTCCTCGCGCAAGCGTCCAAGAGAAGCCGACGAAGACGACGATGTTCTTCCTCAAATAACCTTGCTTGACGATATCGGTGCTGCTTCAGCGCCTTCGTACACCTGTTCGCGATGCGGCAAACTTATCGCTGCTTCTCCGTCGGCCGGAGACTTTGCCTCAGATGATGAACGAGCTCAGGCTCTCGAGCGATTACGCCTAGAGCACGATGACATGCACTTTGCTCGAGATTTGGCCAAGGAATCAACCGGCCGGCCTCCAATCCGAAGCAGTGATTCCAGTGGGAAAAGTGGGGTCAAGAAGAAAAAGAAATCTGGGAAAGAGGCACCGGGAATCGCGACATTTTTCACGAAGAAACAATAACCTGCATAATAGAGGTGGTTTCGACGACGACACTGCTTGACGATACCGTTAATGCGGTCCGTCGCGTGACGCGCGTCCATTTTATAACATTGCATTGTGCTCGATTTGGCATACTCGGTTTTGTGCTGTGTAATAATCGCAGGTGAAAGATCACCATATAGTCGCTTCGATGGTCCCTCGCTTTCGTCGAGGAGAATTTATTACACGTTATCTTTGCGTTATCTCGACACCTATCAATTTGTGGCGCCTAAAGCTCGCATGGAAAAGAAACAGGGGAGGAAATTCCGGGAGTCCAATGTGGGACAGTTCAGGCACGTGTTCATCATTCGGGATCGGTAAAGTTTAGTGCTCTTCAGGCTTCGAATCGTCCCGCCTGTACTTTGTCTCCTTCTCCCACTTTCTTGTGCTTTACTTTTTGTCTAGTCGTCGGTCAATCAGCCAGTAACAATTATGTCCAGGGTTTGTCAACCGTCTGCTTTTCGTCAGAGGAAGGCGACTCATTGAGCATTAGGCACAATTCTTGAGGGAGTACAAGCTGGTAGTTGTTGGAGGTGGTGGTATGTATTGGACTATCTGGAGTTCCATCCAAACGACTGCTGACATTAACTCAGGTGTCGGAAAGTCTGCATTGACAATCCAGTTCATTCAAAGTCATTTCGTGGATGAATATGACCCCACAATTGAAGGTGTGCAAGAGCGCAAGTTCTCGCATTGCCGATAGCCATCTCATTAATCTACACAAGATTCATACCGAAAGCAATGTGTTATCGACGACGAAGTTGCATTGCTCGATGTATTGGATACTGCTGGACAGGAAGAGTACGGGTATGTGCCATTTTCCACCACGGCACGTTGCCACGCCCCTCATCTTGCTGTGTTTTAGCGCCATGCGTGAGCAATATATGCGAACAGGAGAGGGCTTCTTGCTTGTCTACTCCATCACATCACGAAACTCCTTTGAAGAAATCAGCACATTCCACCAACAAATTCTGCGTGTTAAAGACCAGGATTCTTTCCCCGTAATTGTTGTGGCCAACAAGTGCGATTTGGAGTATGAGCGCCAAGTTGGCATGAACGGTTCGTTCATCGCCTTTTGCCACCACATTAAGCAATCTAACGCGCAAGACAATAGAGGGTCGTGATCTGGCCAAGCACTTTGGTTGCAAGTTCATTGAGACGTCTGCTAAACAACGAATCAACGTGGACGAAGCTTTCAGCAACCTTGTTCGAGAGATCAGAAAGTACAACAAGGTAAATATCCAACCTCATAGAACCGATCTTCTAGGCCTAATTGAAATGGTTTCAGGAGCAACAGACTGGGCGATCTGCAATGCCGCAGTCGGGCGGTGGAATTCCCGGTGCTTATGGCGGAAACCATAACGCAGGCGATGACTCTCACGGTGGATGCTGCTCAGGCTGCGTGGTCGTATGATTTGCCAGCGGGCTTTGCATGCATGCCTCCAGACATACCTTACCAGTCTTCCAGCTGATTGCTCTGTTAAAACATTCCTAGTATCTGACATTACCCTTGTACATTTAGTCTCATGGATTTCTTTCTCTCCGGATCACTGTTCCATGCCGTTTGCAATGATCATGACCATGCTCAATCTCATAGCACGGGCAACATGTTGATTCCCTCCCACTTGCTAGTTTGGTTCGAGAAGCATTGGATGTCAATTTATCAACATCAACCCCTACTCAACCCTATCGGATCAGCACTCCAACGATAGATGGAATATCATCCCAGTGTCCCAAGTTGATCATTATAAACCTACTCGCCCTCCACTTTCTCTGGGTGTTGCGGCGACGCGGCAAGTTAGAACTATAAGACAATGGCCTAGGCCAGTACTTGTCCGCCACTACTTAGTACTTACTGTTAATCAGACGGTAACGAGTCTATCCTTGTCAAATCCTTGTTTCGCGCATCAACTGACGGGTTTTCGACGCAAATCTTGCGGGACTCATAACTCAAAAACACGGGCTCGGATTAGCATAAATAGACAGTGAAAACAACACTATTTCTCGAGGACTAGACGACAGCCCCGTGAGGTTTTTGAGTTGAATATAATTGTTTGGTCCGGTCGATAGGACTTGCCAGCCAAATTTCTCATTTCCTATGGCATTCGGGTGATAACTTGGTCATAAGCATCCAAATCTCCAGGGCCCAAAGATAAAGTATATTTGAAATGCATCTAGCTAGAATAATTCATAGTTTCGATGGTAGAATAATGTTTTTGACTGTGTCGTGGAGTGCTAGTCTGAGGTGGACCCATGTAAACAGTATTTTATCACGTTAAATCTCATGGGGAGGTCAACGTTGATGAGTGTTGACCGGTCAACACTCACAACCACGAAGTCACGAGCTGCGCCCAAGATTTGAATTGACATTAAGGTGTAATATATGGATTGCATACCAATTGGGAGAAGCGGTAACATCCTGCCGTTTTTCTCCGCTAAAAACGATGGCTGATGGAAAAGAAGCAGCTTACTATATCGAAGCCTCAGTGGTCCACGTTGAATTCAGCGCAATGTCTGTGAGCTGAAGGTCGCCGACGGAGGAGTGGGTCTGCGCGCGCGTATCAAGCGCTGAGATGCATGCCGAGGGAAAGTCGCGTACCTCGGAGTTATCCAGGTCTTCGTAGGACCGGGAGTTGAGCATCGAAAGCACAGAGTTCATGTATAGCCTGCCTAACATGAAGTCGAATGCGATGTGCCTATTGCGAAGTCAATTTAATTCACCGGGTGGGCGGAGGGACGGGTGACACTTACGGTCCATTTGACTGCACAAATGTAATTATTGGCATTGTGGCATTCGAAGGGAATACAAGGCACGTACCACAAATGTGACAAGACACACGATACTCGCGAGCGAGGTGACCATTCCAGTCGTCAATGACACTGCATACATGGTTGGATTAGAGAGCGGTGCACGCACACCGAGGGAGCGAAACGAACTTGAAATGAAGCGATTGACTGCGTCGCCAGAAGATAATGTGTTCCATTTTTGCTTGCCCTGTGTATGCGATGTTAGGATATGCGCCACAATAAACCGCTTGACCGACTGACGAGATAGCGCGCAAGAGAGAATGCGGCGAGGGTGTCCGCTAGTAGCGCGAATACTAGCCATGTGACTATTGTGCCATCTAGCTTTCGCCATTGGCTGTATTTAGGGAGGGGTATCGATGTGACGCCGAACACAATACTAGCCACTGCAACAAGACATCAATGGCGAAGTTCGAGTTATAGACGGTGACTTACCAAAGCCACTTGCAGCGAAGAAGAAAATGGTGTAGGTGAGCAGTCTATTCCGAATTACGACGTGTACCGTCCACACGAAGTACAACTGCGCCATAAATGCTATCAATCCCTGACCCATCAACGAATTAGCTTCCAAAGGCTCAGAGGAATTCAAATGGCGAAGGCACCGTCAAGCTTGGTTCTGTCGATCTCCAAGGTTAGATCGAAGGTTAGATCACGTAGTATTTCAAGTAATCACCTAGGGGTATCGCTTTGCACGGTTCAGTGGCGATGAGTCCTATGACTGCAGGCGACGATGATTGTCCACTCACCCCAGGCATGCCAACTCGGTCCCTCTGTAACCAAGACATCCGCTGGAATCGCCATCAGTGGTTTGAGGTGCAGGTGAAGAGCTAGAAGGACGAACTCCGGAAGATGATTAATGCGTTGTATAGTTCGCAGCAGAGGAGTAGGATTTGGAATGTTTCCAGAATGAACAGGGAGAATATCTAGCTCAAATGATTGCTTTAGCAGGCCGCAGCTGGGACGATCAGCCTTGAAAGAACAATCGCACCAAGTATTTGATCCATGGCTTCACGTCTGCGTAATGAACATGAGCCCAACAGCTATGTTACGGTTCCAAAGACACGCACACATTGCTCGCCGCAGGTAGTGGTACATCTGCGCGAGCTCCACGCCATATAGCGCCAGAGCGACCACGACACCCAGCAAGAACGGTCCCAGGCTAGCAACAGTCAGATTAGGTCAATACAAGGGTTCAGAGGGCGACGTACGGACGAATCGCTGGATTTTGGTCAGAGACCATCTGCGGGGTATTGGGTCTGGGTATGTGGGCACCAGTAAGTAGGAGCACGGTTACGAAGAAGTAGTTTCAAGCATATGTTTGTCAGGAATTGGGTCAGCATGAAACCGATCGAGCAGTGCCCAATGCCCATGATATAGATTACATTGCTATAAGGCTGTGGCGTTATTTGCCTCGATCGATAATATTAATGGCGAATTGACGGAAGAGCAGACCCAGTCACTACATATCTGCATTATTGAGAACGGCATAAGTATACTTGAGGTATTATGAGGACAGCTTTATGAGAGTATACAGTGGCCGTTACAATTCCACTTGCGCTAAGCCAAAACAGCACAGCCGCCCGCCTCCTGACTGACTCGGCTGAGCCGGGCACAAAGTATCCCACGCTCACCAGTCGGACCCCATCAAAATAATAAATCAAATGTGAGCGGTGAAAATTACTAAGTATAACGGGCATTTTGTTTAATCCCCCGAGCGTTAGCGATTCAGAGACTGGTTATGTAGAAGTTGAAGTTAGAGGTTGGGGTTAGGGGTTAGGTGGTTAGGGTTAGTGCTTAGAGTAAGGGTTAGCTGTACATTTATTATGAAGAGAGGGGAAGAGAGTTGGGCGGCGAGGTGACTTAGTAGTGAGTGCAAGGAGGTGCAAGGTCATTGAATTTGATTTAATGGGTTGCCGGCGGCAAGAGCTTGATATGTACATAACAACCGATCCGGCGCGGCGATCGGACTTGATCAGACCATCTTGCAGTCGCGCGGGTCGTCCCTCTTGTCCATCTTGCAAGGCATATACAATCTAGACAGGATTCAGATGCATGAAGACAGCGAGAAACTCAATTTTGTTTAGATGGCGACTCGTCAGCTTGGCATTACCACAAGATATTCGGGAAACGGCGCAGAGGTTTGTGCAAGCTTCGCGTCGGGAAGGCAATAATAACGTCACAAATGCTACTGTATAGCAATGGGATATCCTTTCCATTGCTTTGAAACCATTTCTTCGTAACCGCCTGCGACTTGTACTTTCTTGCGCTCTAATACCCAGAACCACTACCCTACGCATGGTCTCTGCCTGTAATCCAGCGATTCGTTTGTACGTTGCCCTCTGAGCCCTTGTGTTGACCTAATTTGACTTCTGCTAGCCTGGGACCGTTCTTGCTGGGTGTCGTGGTCGCCCTTGCGTTGTATGGCGTGGTGGTCGCGCAGTTGTGCCACTACCTGCGGCGAACCGTTTGTGCGTTTCTTGTGAATCGTAAAATAATTATTGGGCTCATGTATGATGTTCGCAGACGTGAAGCCATGGCTCAAATGCTTGGTGCGAATTTTCTTCCGAGGTTGATCGTTCCAGCTGCGGCTTGCTGAAGCAATCCTTTGAGCTAGGTGCTCTCTCTGTTCCTGCTTGAAACATTCCAAATCGCACTCCTTTCCTGCAATCTATACGAAGCATTAGTCATCCTCCGGTGTTCGCCCTTCTACCGCTTCATTTGCACCTCAAAACACTGATGGCGGTTCCAGCGGATGTCTTGATTACAGATAGACCGATTTGGAATACTTGGGGTGAGTGAACAATCATCGTCGCCTATAGTCATGATCACTGAAATCATGTAAAGTGATACCCCTACGTGATTACCTGAAATACTACGTGATCTGAGCTTTGTTCTAACCTCAGAAATTCGCAGAAATTATGTTGACGGTACCTTAGTCATTCCAATCCCGCCGAGCCTTTAGAAGCTAAATCGTTTATGGGTCAGGGATTGGTGGCATTTACAGCACAGCTGTTCTTTGTGTGGACGGTACACGTCGTAATTAGGACAAGACTGCTCACCTACACCATTTTCTTCTTTGCTGCTAGTGGCCTTGGTAAGTCCCTGTCTATCACTCGGATTTCGCCATTGATGTCTTGTTGCAGTGGCTTGTATTGTGTTCGGCATCGAATCGATATCCCTCCCTCAATACAGCCAATGGCGAAAGCTAGACGGCGCAATAGCCACGTGGCTAGCTTCAGCGCTACTAGCGGACACCCTCGCTGCACTCTCTCTTGCGCGCTATCTCGTCGGTGGATTAAGCTGTTTATTGTGGTGCATATACTAAATCCTCATGCACAGGGCAAGCGAAGATGCAGCACATTCTCTTTAGGCGACGCAGCCAGTCGCTTCATTTCAAGTTCGTTCCGCTCCCTTGACGTGCGTGCACCGCTCTCTAATGCAACGATGTACGCAGTGTCGTTGGCGACTGGAATAGTCACCTCGCTCGCGAGCATCGTGTGTCTCGCCACATTTGTGGTACGTGCCCTGTATTCCCTCCAAATGCCACAATGCCAATAATGATATTCGTGCAGGCAAATGGACCGTAAGTGTCGCCCGTCGCTCTGCCCCACGCGGCGATATTAATTTGACTTCACAATAGGCACATGGCATTCGACTTCATGTTAAGCAAACTGTACATGAACGCTGTGCTCTCGATGCTCAACTCCCCGTCCTACGAAGACCTGGATAACTCTGAGGTGCGGCGCCTTTCCCTCGACGTGCATTTCAGCGCTTGATACGCCCGCGCAGAACTCCTCCATCGGCGGCCTTCAGCTCACGAGCATTGCGCTCGATGCACCGTGAGCCACCGAGGCTTCACCGTAACAAGCTTCTCTTTACAACTAGCCATCATTTTCAGCGGAGAAAAGTGGCAGGATAAGTAGTACCGCTTCTGCCAATTGGTATGCAGCCAATACGGTACAACTTAATGCCAATTCAAGTCTTGGGGCGCAGCTCATGACTCCGTGGTTTTAAACGCTGACTCGTAATATCTGTAATTTTAAAACGCTCAGCTTGCTCAGACGAGAAATCCATGCAAGAGTTTTCGCCATGATCAATCAAACTCTTTAAAAACACGTCAGGGGCCCGACCAGCTGCTGGAATTCTCTGCACATACACCATGGAAACGTCCTCCACACCGGAGCTGGGAAATTATGTGCAGGCTACTCGGAGGGCTTGTTCTGTGAAAACTCAATACTGGGCCTGTCTGTATCTGCTACAACAGCCCTTCTGATGCGTGTATGCGTCGAAGCCTTTTGCCCTTCAGATCAGATCAGAACTCCCATCTAGTCAGCCGAAACAACCCTGCACTAGTACACACTACTCATCTTATACTTGTGGTCACTTCGGCTTGTTTTGAATTTTGCGGTTTTTGGCATGCACTTGAATAGGGCCGCACTTCAATGATTTCATACGGAGCCAACCGGTTACTGCAAACCTTGAACTTTGAGCAGTATGCATGATGTCATGTATCTACGTCCAGTGCACGGCAATCAGGAACGGGCATCTCAGGGCATCACGCCTCGAGTCTCGACGCTGACAACCCTTGATCAGCCTTGATCCTCCTCGTCTATCGGCTGGTTCCGGTCACTGCACCCCAACAGCACTCCTGGGCTTCTGAGATCAGTGAGATGTCCCTGATAGGTGCTGCTGGTGGTCGCTTGCAATACTGCAGGGGTGGGTAGCCTTCCTGCTACATATTTGCGGTCCGAGAACCTTCAGCCTTCCAATGTCCACAGTGTGGCACAAGTGGCCGCGCGAAGTATTGTAACTTGAAACAGTGGCAGTGGCATCGTGTTGTCGCGAAACAACACGAAACCACCGGTTACGTGATTCTAATCACTGACTCGCCTCCATGACCACCATGCGCCTGTATTTTCTCATGAACAATCCACCTGAAATGCAAGACAGATGAGACGTCCTATCCATGCAAGCTGCAGCGTTCAATGAGAGCAGCGGGTTATTCAGGTCATCACGCAACAGTTGACGGACGCGTAACTGAAGTAAATTCCGCTATCCCACTCAAATTCCGCGTTCTAGGTTGTGACGGGATACTGCAGTTGAAGGTGCGGCTCGTCGTGGGAACAAAGTTCCAACCGAGTGAGTGAGTTAGATGAGCCCGGGGTGAGCCGCTGTTACCATCTTCAATGTTTCAATGAGAACTGGGTGCGAAAGCCTAAGTGTAAAATATCTACCTAAAAGACGCCGCCAAGCGAATAGCGCTGAGCTAGAAATGGCAGAATCCTCAATGCAGTGATAACCTGCTTGACGATGTCAAGAAGGGAATTGCAGTCGATCTCATTGACGGGGCTTTTGCAGTGACGGCCATACAAATAACTGAGATGACTCGCTGATGGTGGATTTGATGCCGCTCATATCGACCCTCCGGCTAAAATGCTACGTAACGTACTTGTCCATTTCTAGTAATGCCTTTAAGGTTATTTATGCCTCATGATAAGTCACGGCGTATTCTTTCCCCCTCAACAATTATCTCCCCGTAATTCTACTCTCGCCGCTGGCAGCGGCACCGCCAGTCTCAATTTTTACTCGGCCAAGTGCATGGATGAGATGAATCCTGCGACTATCGTGTGCGTTTTGCCGACTGAATATGAGAGACCTGGTCTAATCCCTGTGGGCCCTCATAGTTTAGGACCCTTCCTGTTGGGCCTCATGGTGTCTATGGCCCTGTACGGGATCGAAGTCGCTCAGACGCTCCTTTACGCGCGAAAGCGAGGGTTTAGTACGTCAAAACGGATCCTCACATAATCCCGTTGCTCAGTTCTTCCAACAGATGGGAGACCATGGATTAAGTGTCTGGTGCGTTGCTTCGCCCGAGGTCGATCGTTTACCGTGAGCTGACGCATCGTTTCTTTGGCAGGTATCGTCCCTGCTAGCTCTCGAAACCTTGCATATTGCAATCATGGCAGGTAATTCACATATACATCGTGGTCTAATCTACGATTAACTTTATCCCTGTGGCTGTAGCTTATATATATGGCACATTAATCATCAGTCGGGGTTCGTATCGATGTCTCTAGCCTGCTCCTGCATTCTGATACTATTCCAGGGAATGTAACGGCTGTGATATCAAACTTCTGGGGACCCTCGCGTGAGTGAGTTCAATATGATGTCTTGAGACGACTGCTAACGCTCGACCAAGTCTTCCCGCTAGGTAATTCCACACATGCATTGTGGTATGATCTACGATTAACCTTTGCCTGTGGCTTCAGAAATTATCACCACAGTGCGTATTTCCATTCCACCTGACGTAGCCACACGCAGCTCATGGTCGAGATTTTTAGGGATTGACAGCGTTTATGGCACAACTGTACTTTGCATGGACAGTACAGATGGTCATCCGGAAGAAGTGGCTGACGTGTGTCATCATCCTTGTCGCTGCAACTGGCCTGGGTGGGTTCACATCCACCTATATTGAGTTTAGTGTTGACCTGTACCAGGTGCCAGTTTCTGGGCGGGCATCGCTATAATATCCATCCCGGCCTTTATTGACTGGCAAAGGATATCACCGGCGATGTCTCTCTGGCTTGCATCCGCCTTAGTAGCGGACTGCATCTCATCAGGCTCTCTCGTGTATTACCTGGTCCGTCACTCACAGTGCCTACCGGGACACATCCTGACGCTGTATCTTATAGCGACATCGGAGTACAAAAGGATCTTCGTCAAGCCACTTAGTCAATCGCTTCATCTCAAGTTTGTCTCACTATGTGCCAACTTTGCTCATACCAATCTGACGACGGTCGCAGTAACTTTGGCTAGTGGGATGGTGACCTCCTGCACAAGCCTCGCGTGTCTCTTGGCATTCGTGGTGCGTGTCCTGCCCTTCTCCACGATGCACACACACTGATACCCCCTGACTTCGCAGCTAAAAGGACCGTGAGTGTGCTACTGTCCCTTTGATCTCCAATCTTTCTAATCCGATATAGGCACCTCGCGTTTGAAGCGCCGTTCGGTAAACTTTACCTGAATTCAGTCCTCTCAATGCTCAACTCTGGATCGTACGAGGACCCACCCACTGAAACTGAAGAAGATGTACGTGCCCAACACCCCCTTCTTATATATAATGGTGCTTATAGAACCGCGCAGAGCACCACTGGCCACCATGAGCTCACGAGCATCCAGCTTGATTGCGGCAATTCGTCATTGGACGGGACATAACTCGCTCGTTTTCCCTATTCGGACGGGATGCGGCACGCAAGCGCCTATTCCAGCAATATAGTCTGTAATAATGAAATGTGGATCATCATCAACACCCTCAACCGCTTGGGTCTAGGCATTCTCATCGCCTGTTCCTCCCGGAATATAATCATCTCCGCAACCCCTCGGCACGTCCCAATACGCACACTGCAACTCAACAACACCGCTTAATCGCACGCCGCGTTGGATCCAGCACGTCGCGTTCTCATACCAGGATTTTTCATCCCAGAGCATAATCATCATCGCAGCCCCTCGCGTCTCCAAGGTCCCATCGTTTATACAGACGATCTTCGCCGCCCGGTTCTTGTGAGACATCCGCAGACAGGCCCAGTACCAGCTCAGCTGGTAGATCTATAGAGGACCCTGTATGAACATATTCTCAGTTGATACACATTTGGCCAATCTGCTCGCCAGCCTCGTTCAACCCTGAGCCAAACTTTAATAATAATAACAATAATAAATCGAAGCAGTAGCCTATATTAAGCAGTTAGATTATATTGATACACAACGGATATGAGCATAGACGAAGTCTCGCAGGCACCCGTCGCAGTATGAGTGATTTATAGAGTCTGTACGAGACTTCCATCGTTGTCCTTCGAGCTCCGGCAAGACTTGGGGTACCTCGATCACTATTAGTATCCACGTGGAGCCTTACTCCGGGTTCGCACCTTTCTGCAGTGTATACTACCAGCCTCTCAAGATTCAACAACTTTTCCTTTCTACGGTTGCCTACGGTGCATGAATACAAGCAGCAGCATTATTACACATATTTTCAAGCGCGCAACGTCAATCGCAAGTCACATTGACAAGCGCTTGGCAGTTCATACTAGTCTTTTTCCTGGTGGATACAAGCACGATAGCGAGCACTCTTCGAACACATCATGGCCAAAGGAGCGATCCCATCACGTCTGCGCCGCTAGATATGCCTTGTACGCCGCCTCCGCGCCCCCATACCCATATGTCATCTTTGCAAACGCTACCCTGTCAAATTCGCCCGCATTCAACTCCTTCTGGCCCCCGCGAAGCACGCCGCCGATCTGGCGCGAGGAAAATTGCACATGATGTGCACGCGCCATGCGCAGTTTTTCGAACAGCGCAAGGCGCTCCGCGACGGCGGCAGGGCCCGTGACGTCGCGGAAAAGGAAGCCGAGCGCCTCGGCGTCTTCAATGGCGATATTGCAGCCCTGGCCGACATCTACCGTGTCCCAGCTATGAGCGCGAGGCAATGGAGAAGAAGAGACACGGCACTTACGGGGCGTGACGGCATGTGCGGCGTCGCCGATGAGGACCGTCTTCCCCTTCACCCAGTTGTGCAGCGCGTCGATGTCGCGGATACGCCACACCGCTACCGTCGGCACATGGCTTATCCACTCAATCAACAACACCATCTCGAAATGCGAGCGAGCGGCCAACGTACCTCAGTAATCCCAGTATGGACGGGGCAAAGTCTTTGAATTCCTCCAGCGCTCGCGCGCACGGCACGTCCTGCACCGCTGCCCCTCCCGTTTTTTCAAACTCGCCCACCCACGCGTCCTCGGGGGCATACCCAACGACCTGGAAGTACCGTGCCTCCCCGCGGTCGCACGGGTAGCACAGCATGCGGCGCGCGCCCTCCTCAAATACGCAGATCCCGCCCACGCCCTCTGCGCTCTGGAACGCAAGCGCGGGGTTTTCCGCGATGGCAGAGTAGGGCGCGGTCGTGATGTACGCGACGAGCCCCGTGGGCACGGGGTGCGCGTCGGGCGCGAGGACGCCGCGCACGAAGGAGCTGAGCCCATCCGCGCCGATGATGAGGTCCGCGGAGAAGGACTCGCCCGCGGTGGTGGTGAGCGTGCCTGCGAGCGGGTCGAGCGCGGAGAGCGTTACGCCGCCGAGCACGCGCGCGGGGGTGCCGGGGCGGGTGGGGTCGGTGGCGAAGCGGTGGAGCTCCGCCTGGAGGCGCGCGCGGCGGGTGAAGACGGAGGGCACGCCGAACTGCGCAGTGGTGTCGAATGGGGAGGCGCGCGTGATGCTGCCGTCTTTGCCGCAGTTCCAGAGCTGGTGGGCGCTATTAATCAACCCGCACGAGGAGCAAGGGATAGGGACGCACGTGGGTGAAAGGCACGGCCTGAAGGTTCTCATCGCTCACGCCCTGCCCGGCGAGCAGCCTGTACCCGTTCGCGACGATGGACATGCCGTAGTCGCCGCGTGTGTTCATCGCAAAGTCGAGCGGCCACCGCTCGAGTACCTGCACACTGATCGTTAGCTGAGATCCTGGTGCTGGCGATGCGATGCGAAGGGAGTCGGGCAGGGCTCACGGTGACATTGTGCTGGGCGCGGAGGTACCCCGCGGCTGCGAGGCCTGCGAGGCCACCGCCTACGATGATGATATCTAGTGGGCGTATATCTACGGACATTGAGATGGTAAGTAACTTGTAAACAGTCTGGGAAGTAGGTAGCTGCAGAGTGTGTGGGCGCTGATGGGGTGCTTGTGGGGTTCAGCTTATTTCCAGGCTCAAGCCGCACTGCGGAGCGCCCGTACTCATCTGATAACAGGAATGTCGGCGATAAGATGTGCGAATTTCCGTGCGCCGGTGCTCAGGGATGCTTCCAGTAAGGGGCACATGACCAGCCTCGATGTCTTGCGGTCGGGGGATCTCGACATTTGTCTGAATCATTGGTTAATAATGCATGCTCTTCGAATATTCCTTACGCGTTAAATGTCGATTGACTCGTACTTTCGTGTGCTTGCCAGCCAGCGCCAATTTGAACTTTGGATCAAGGATTATCAATGTCGCCCTTGAGATGCCCGTTCTAGATTCACGTCCGTTCGAACTTCTCAAAATTCAACTTGGGTTTGCAGTAACTAGTTGTTTCCGTAGGAAATTCAGCCCAGTTCGAGTGCATACCAGACGCCGCAAAATTCGAACAAGCCGAAGTGACCAGACTTACCACTTCCTGCGGATGGGAGTTTTGATTTGAGAAGACGCAAGAGGCTTCGGCGCATGCACAATCAGAAGGGCTGTGGTAGCGAATGCTGACAGGCCGAGCCCAGTGCCAATGCGCTCTTGAATTTTCACAAAACAAGCTCTCCAAGTTCCGACGCGTCGTACGGAGCCAACACATAATTGCACAGTTCCGGTATGGACGACGTCCCCTGGGTGTATGTGCAAACAGTGTCCCAGCAGCTGGCCGGGGGCGCACCCCTGACGTGTTGCCGAAGAGTCTAACTGACCACGACGAAGAATCATGCATGAATTTTGCTTCTGAGCAAGCTGATCAGATTCGAAATTACCGACATTCTGAGTTAGCACCCAAACCCACAAAATCAAGAGTTGAGCCCAAAGACTTGAAGTAACATTAAGTTGCAACATATTGGTTGCATACCAATTAAGAGAAGCGGTAGTATCCTGCCGCTGGTCTCGCTAAAAGCGATGATGGGTGGAAAAGGAGCAACTTATTGCTTTGAAGCCTTAGTGGCCCACGTTGCACCGAGCGCAATGCTCGTGAGCTGAAGGCCGCTAACGGAGGAGGGGGTCTGCGCGGGCCTATCAAGAGCTGAGATGCATTCCGAGGGAACCACGCGTACCTCAGAGTTGTCCGGGTCCTCATACAACCGGGAGTTGAGTATCGAGAGCACAGAGTTCATGTACAGTTTACCATACACGCATGCGAACGCGAGGTTCCTGTTGCGAAGTCGAATTAATATCGGTGCATGGGGGGGGAGGAACGGATGACACTTGCGGCCCATTTGACTGCACAAGATGATTATTGGCACTGTGGAATTTGGAAGGAATGCAGGGCACGTACCACAAATATGACGAGACACACGATGCTCGCGAGCGATGTGATCATTGCAGTCGCCAACGACACTACGCACATCGTTAGATTAGAGAGCGGTGCACGCACGTCAAGAGAGCGGAACGAACTTGAAATGAAGCGACTGACTGCGTCGCCTGAAGAGAATTGATTACATCTTCGCTTGCCCTGTGCATGAGGTGTTAGGATACGAACCACAATAAACCAATAGACAGTTTAATTCACTGACAAGATACCGCGCAAGAGAGAATGCGGCGAGGGTGTCCGCTATTAGCGCAGATGCTAGCCATGTGGCTATTGCGCCGTCTAGCCTTTTCCGTTGACTGAATTGAGATATGTATATTGATGTGACGCCGAATGCAATACTGGCCACTGCAACAAGACATCAATGGCGAAGTTTGAATTATAGACGAAGACTTACTAAAGCCACTTGCACTGAAGAAGAAAATGGTGTAGGTGAGCAGTCTTTTTCGAATCACGACGTGTACTGTCCACACGAAGTACAATTGTGCTATGAATGCTGTCGATCCCTGACGCGGTGAATCAGCGTCCGGTGGCTCAAAAGGATTTGAATGGCCAAGGCACCGTCAAGATAATTTCTGCCAATTTCCGAGGTCAGATCAAAGGTCAGATCACGTAGCATCTCAGGCAATTACCTAGAGGCATAGCTTTCTACAGCTTCAGTGGCCAACTTAAGGCGATAATAATCGGTTCACTCACTCCAGACATGCCAACTTTCTCCCTCTGTAACCAATATATCCGCTACAATTACATACCATCAGCGTTTTGAGGTGCACACGAAGATGTAAAAGGACGAACTGCGGAAGACGACTAATGTTTCGTATAGTTGGCAGGAAATGACCATGATTTGGAAGGTTTCTAGAAAGAACAGGGAGAATATCTAGCTCAAATGATCGCTTCAGCAGGCCGCAGCTGGGTCAATCAACCTTGGAAGAATCGCACCAAACATTTGATCCATGGTTTCACGTCTGCGTAAAACATGAGCCCAACAAGTACGTCAAGGTTCGCAAGAAACACACAAATTGCTCGCCGCAGGTAATGGTACATCTGCGCGAGCTCCACGCCATATAAAGCCAGAGCGGCCACGTCACCTAGCAAGAACGGGCCCAGCCTAGCGGCAACAGTCAAATTAGGTCAACACAAGGGTGCGAGGGCGACGTACGTTTTCCTCGCTGGATTATAGTCAGAGACCATCTGCAGGGAAGTAGGTTTGGGGAGACCGTCGGTGCAACTGCAGAAACAAGATCAAGGCTACAAGTGGTTTCAAAGCATTTGCCGGGAAAGTATCAGGCCGGTATTAGGTTAGAAAGTTAATGTGTAACCTCTATTACTATGTAAGCCAGCGATCGCGCCGATCGTCGGGAACTGTTCGGAATCGTTGTTCGATCGAGTGCTTACATAGGTAATTATTATCAGCCGCCAGCGGCCACTATATATGTTCTACTTGTTCTCCCTTTAGTAGCTTTGTGCGTCCCCAGTGACTCTGCGTGCTTGAAGAGAATATAACGAGTTATTTCAGGTGCTCGCTGCTGTGCGCTCTCGGTGTCACGTGACGTAATGGTTTTAAGCTTGTGCTCATGCCCTGGGGGGTTGTCTCCTCCTGGACGCGCCTCCGCCGTTCTCGCATGCTTGAACTGCTCTGAGAACCTCCAAAAGTAACCGTTAAAACCAATATGAGTCTGCAATAATCTCTAGAGCTCACTATAGCCTATTTTTGCACTTGATTACTCCTCGTGTATATCAAAAAATCATCCAGAGTCGAAAATTCGGGTCAATGTACTCTATAGATCACAACCAGTGAGTTTGGACCGTCCAGGGCACCTGTACGCGATGTAGCGCAGCAAACGGTGCCGTCGTGAATCGAGTTTGAATCAAGTTTTCACTTACGTTTGACATCACAACTGAATTGAAACTGAATTGAGTGGAGCGTGAAAACTTGATTCAAACTTGATTCAAACTCGATTTATTTCGTAGCGAATACACTCTAATGTACAAGAAAAAAACTACTTACGTAGGTGCCATTCGATCGTCATTTAACGCGTGCGGAAGAGTAGTGGATGCGACAGAAACAGATCATCATGCGTCATTCGCCGGCTTTCCCTCACGCCACACTTTAACGATTCTGAGGAATGTCGAGAACCCCCAACCACAAGTTTGGTGTATTTGATAGTGTTTATATAAGGGTACCACTACATTTACTCTAAGCAGCCAACGGAACACTCACCGAGGCTGCGAGGCGCAGGATGGGATCAACTCAGTCAAAGTCTTATGCGGGGTGGACAGTACATATGCGATGTAGGGACATCCATGCGATATCCAGAAAATGCAAACCAGGATCATATACACATTCCACTCAAAACCGAACACAAATACAAATATAACATGTGGCTCGCTCGTATTCCCTTTCAACTTTCCAACCATCCAAATCCCACTTCTCACGCGAACTTCCCCTCAGACTTCTCGCTCGAGATGTCTACCTCCAACAAACTCCTCCCGCCCCTGATCTCCTCCGGGGTGGGCATCAGCCCCAAGCGGAGCAGCTCCGACGCCTGGCTCACGACGGGGTCGTTCTGCATCGTGCACACCGCGACGACCTTGCCCGCCTTGACGTAGTACGCGATGAACTTGAGCGCGCCGGGGTCCCCGGTGACGATCACGTCGTCGAATCCTGCGCCCGAGCCGCAGTAACGCAGGCCCTCTGTGAATTCGGGTATAGGCGATCAGCACGTTATCGATAACTCGAGCCAACGCGAGGGGGGAGGGCTAATTAGCGCCGTAACGCGTCGCCGCCCACCCTCCCAATAACAGACCGCAAGCACGAAACACAAAACGAGGAACAAGATAGAAAGACTCGGAAACCGGAAACTCACGCGCGCTCCAAAATATCGGCACCTTCCTGAACTCACTCCCCCCCTCCGCGCCCTTGCCCGCCGCCTCAAGCGCGATCGTTCTCCCCACCGCGCGCCCGTGGTTCCCCGCGACGTTCCAGTGCTCAACGCGCCGCACCACCCCGCCCACCTGCGGATACGCCGCGATGTCACCCACCGCATACACGCCCTTCTTCCCCGGCACGCGCAGGTATCCATCGACCTTGATCCCGCCGTCCTTCTCGAGCGCGAACCCGCTGTCCTGGAGGAAGCGTGTGTCGGGCACGACGCCCACGCCCAGGACCACCACGTCCGCCGGGATGGTCTCGGTCCCGGTCTTTACGCCCGTCGCCGCCCCGTCCTCCCCTACCTCGATTGATTCCACCCTTGCGCTCATATGGAACTGGACGCCCTGCTCGACATAGTATCCCTGCAGTCCGCGCCCGACGGCTTCCCCGAGGACGGCCTGGAAAGGCACTGCCGACGTGCCGACGACGTGCAGCGAGCCGAGCTCGCGCTTGGCGATTGCGCCGACGAGCTCCATGGCGATGAAGGACGCGCCGATGACTACTACGTTCTTCCCCTTTTGCGCAGCTGCAGTAGTAAGTAATCAAGTGTGTCAGCTACCATTCAGCAGCACGCAGCATGAATATGAATATGCATCATACGGAGAAACACCCACCTGTGTCAGCAGCTTTGGCGTCCGCCACCCCGCGGAAGGTGAGCACGTTGGGGGCGTCCGCGCCGGGGATGGGCAGCCTGCGCGGGGCGGAGCCGGGGGCGAGGATGAGCGTGGTGTACGCGATCGTCTCGGGCGCGGCGGCGGGCGGGGTCTCCGCGTTGTCCGCGCCTGGGGCGGGGGGCCTGGCGATGGGGCGGAGGGTGACGGTTTGGGCGTCGGTGTCGACTTTGGTCACGTCCTAGAGGGTGTCGATGTCAGTGGGGGTTGTTCTCGCCAGCTGCCTCGCTGTTTTCGCGCAAGACATGCCACTCAGTAGGCCACTCACCACACCAGTCCGCAAGTTCGCGCCATACTTGATCTTGAGATCGGCCGCGCTCCGCCACTCGATCTTGCTCGCATCCGTCACCAGCGCCTTGCTCAACTTGGTCCTATCGATCGGCGCGTGCGGCTCCCTGCTCAACAGCGTGATCGCCCCCACATATCCGTGCTCTCTTAGACTCTCGACGGCGTGAAACGCCGCGCTCCCGCCGCCCACGATTATCACGCCCGCGCCCGCCTTCTCGCTACTCGCCTCGACAAACCCTGGTGCCCGCGCTATATTCGGCTTTTGGGTCTTGGCGGGATCGGCAGTGACATGGATCTGGCCGTCCTTGACAAACGCCTTGAAGGAGTGGATCGGGGACGGGGCGGGGGCGTCCTCGATGTCCCCGGTCTTGACGGAGAAGCAGGCGCCGTGCCACGGGCAGACGACGCGGGCGTCGGCGGTGAGGACGCCGCCGGCGAGGGGGGCGCCGTAGTGGGTGCAGAATGCGGAGGTCGCGTGGATGGTCGGGCCGAGGCGGGACAGCAGGACCTTGCCGCCGTCAAAGTCGACTTGTTTCATTTTGCCATCTTGTAAGTCTGCGGCGGGGAGGACGGCGAGGGTCTTTGTGCTCATCGTGCAAGAGTTAACGTGCAATCAGCCAATCCCAGCAGAGCCATTTATATATGGATGTGTGAAGCAACAACATGCCGCGGCCGCCCAGGGCGGCCGGGAGGAGATGCCATCAGTCAGACATGCATGACTAGGCATGATTACACCTCCAGACGCGATATATTGCAGTGCGCGCTGCTCCTAAATATCACCAAGCTCGGCGGGCTCGGACGAACCGGTTCGGTGGTGCGAGCTTTGCGGGAAGAAGTTCAGAAACGAAAATTAAGTAGCGATCAGATAGTGTCCCGGAAAGTACAAGGACCTGATAAGAGCTGATAAGCCATATAAGGTGCTAAAACATGTAGCAGATATAACAGCCTGGTGAACTTTAGACAAAACCTTACAGCGCATTGATGAAACCAACAAGAGGACCAGGATACTTACCAGGCTATACAAGGCCGCCTAAGGCCGCTAATGCGATATACCAGGATGCTTGCTGCTGCTGCTGCTTCTGGTCATATCAAATGAAAGATGATTCAAAATCACCATATTCCTTGTTGCTACCACACGGACACGAAGGGGGAATGCCGTATCGAGAGTAGGGGATGCGTCGAGAGGAGGGATGCGTAGGGGGATATACGTCGGGAGGATGGCAGGCGTAGGGGAATACGCATTGGGACGAGGGGGCACACATGTGAAGCGACCTGTGGAACGAGACCTGGGACGAGACCGGGGACGAGGACGAGCCAAGCCGAGCCCAGGGATGGAGCCACGAGGGTGAAGGGGGGATGGAGATGGTTGTAATGCGGAAGCAAGAGGTATTCATCGTCGAGTTTCTTTTGAAGTTGATTTTGAGTTTCGACAGGTTTCGACCGTGTGTCGAGTTATAGTCAAAGAGGCACCAAAGAGCATAGCAAAGGCGGCGGTCAAGAGCAAGCGGCGGTGTCTGACGCGATCATTGTCGGGCCGCTACGGTGTCGCGATCGGAGGACGCAAGGAGGACGCGACCTTGCGCTCGCTTGTTTGTGCACTCCCATCATGAATATACCACCCTCCAACACTCCTTACAAAGTTACTGCTACCTTGCTACAGTCCTTGCAAAGGCATCAACAGCGTATGGGTACTTTGCAAGCCGCCACCATTCTCTCAGGGGCCTTACCATATGCACCAGCCAAGGTTCTTTTGCTCATATGATGATGATCATACTTATCGCGATTGGTCCTCAATTGACCTCACACGACTTCTACCATGCTGCTGTGGTCAAAATATCGGCTCACCTTGTTTGGGCGCTCACTGCTTCTCCTCGCCTCTGAGTTGCTGGCCAATATTGTGTGTTGGATTGTTGCTGGCCTGCTGTTTGGCAAACATACGCATCGGGAATCGGTTCTGAGCTTAGCTCTTCTCTCTTGGGTGTGTTTTGTAACTACTTGCCGCCTTGAACTTCCATTAATACCGTCCGTCAAGACCATTGGCCTTAGACACGGTATACAACCCCCTGTCAATATTTTGGTATCTGTAACACTGACAACCATGCCCGTTCGTCTTAGCCTTAGATGCAGATCACATCAGGTAGATATACATCTTATCATGCGCACGCTGAATCGCTGAACTGATCATAGTGCAATCGATAATGCGACACGTGGTCTCATTGGACATGGCCAATTACCAGTGACATGCGGGTTGTTTTTCTCGCTCGGTCATTCCACGATCGTCATTGTTGTGGCGAGTAAATAAATTGGATGCGTGCAGTTATCATCTCACGCCCCATACAGAACGTCGCCATAGCCATCAGCACAGATGTCTACAACAAAATCGGCGGCGTAGGCACCGTAGGAGGCATAGTGGGTTCGGCATTCAGCTCAAGTTCCTTCCCATCATAGTTCAATTTAGAATGCACAGGGTCCGCCGTTAGCGGTTCATTCCTATTCCTTATAGGACTCGCAAACTCCATAATCTTGTTCAATATCCTCAGGAAACGACGCAAGGTAAGCTCACCGTTCTAGGAATGCTCATACTTAACATCAGCCAAAATTCAGATATCAAAGCTACGCGCGGAAGGCGTGGATCCCGGTATTGATATAGATGAAGGCGGTCATCATCACAACAACACGCTCATGATGCGCATATTGGGTCCAGTTATCAATTTCGTGGATCGGCCGTGGAAAGTGAGCGTTCCAACTGCCATTCCAGCATGCAAGATGCTAAAGTGACAAGATGTATCCTGTTGGAGTACTGTTTGGTTTTGGTGAATCGCCGGCTCTTTACCAAGCTTCCGGTGGCTAGACTGACCGCGTCTAGGATTTGATACGGCGTCCTCGATTGCCCTACTGGCTGTTTCTGCCATAGCCAAACGGGGCTCTGATGGAAAACCTATCCCTCCCGGAGATATTGTTATTCTCCCGGTAAAGGTCATTTTAATTGCACTGGATCTCCAATATTGACGATTTCTGCGTGGCGAAGTTCTTGTTCACAGCCGGGATGACACTGATCGACTCTGTTGACTCAATTCTGATGTTATACTCCTATGCAGGATTCCCCGAGAACTCTTGGGCAATTTTTGAACATGACTTCATCGCGATCGATGCTCCCGCAGGCGACCTGACGGACCGGTTGGGCGATCCGGTCGATGATAGCCTCCCACAATCCTTGCCTCCTTCGCAAACCGAGCTTCCGGCAGTGCAAGAGGCACCCCGTTCTATAAAGAGCGATTTTGGAGCTCCAAAGGTGGCTGACTTAGAGTCGGTTGTCAATTCTTTCCCGCAAAACATAGATACCCGGCCCGGAGCGAGCAGTCGAGATGCGAGAATGGCTCGGGACTTGCGGGTCAAGAAAAATACGATGTCAAGCCTAAGTATTGCCCTGACATTGATGAGCATCGTGGTTGCCTTCAGGTCAGCGCAAATTTCCAATTTCCAGGACTTCGCGATTTTAAGCTGACACCTGTGGGTAGCATCTCGATTATCACGCTGCTCGGTCTTGTCGGGGATAACTGCCGATCCTGTAAAGAAGCTGCATCTGCCGAGGAGGGGCACGGTGGCGGCTTGGCGGGGAGCTGGTGGCGGACTTGGGCCAAGGTCCGGAATACTGGCCCTCAGCGAGTGTAAAACGCATACTTACAATTCCTGACCTAGGCCAATGACAAATCGGGACTGATTGGCGCGGGGATAGTGGGGGCTTTTGTCCTGCTGGTAAGTACCTGGTACGGGGTGGGGTGGCTGAGGCGGAAAATTGGCGGGGGAAGATGATTGTCAGTGGAGCTCACGCATGCTTGTTGCTTGCTGTACACGTCGTCGTAAAATGTACATTGTTACCAAGCGCATCATATAAGGTATACGCTGGTTTGCCAAAATAAAGTTTTTGTTTTGTTTGGAATCTTTGATTATACTCCATGGGGGAGCTGCTCCCTATGGTAGAGTAAATCTATGTATGTATACTAAAGCTAGATCCGTGCTGTTTTCTTCGTGTGACATAGACTGGCGCCCGTAATGAGGCGCCATGAATTGATTTTTGGCTTTTGACGGCCGGTTGGGTTTTTGGTTTTTGGTTTTTGGTTTTTCCGTCTCGCGTTAGCGCGATGCTTGTTCAGCCTTGTTCTTCGGCCTCGTCTCTCTGTGCAACTGTGGGCAACCCCTGCCATGCCCCGATCCTGTCCCCCGGCCCGTGTCCCTGCGCGCTTAGCGTGCTTCATGACCGAAAATAAAGTTCTTATCCGTTACATATGTAGATTGTTATCCTTTTGATTTTGTAGTTCTCCAACCCGGGTGCGACGGCTTTCCCCGCGTTTCCGTGCTGCCACTGTAGACGTCGTGACCCTTGGTGACGAAATTCAGGAATGTTCAAACACCTTACAAGGACAAACATCATACATGCATAGGCATTTTAAAAAGATACCTTTTGTATTTTTTCTTTGTATCGTTCACATTCTTTTAGTTACTTTCATACCGCCACTCAGATTAAGGAGGAGGAGGTTGAGATTGAGCAAGGCAAGCGCCACATACCACATGACTGTTAGATAAGTAGTAATCCATTGGGACAGACAGGTCTTCGGTCAATCCGTATAATATTGACAGAGATATTGGGGGAAAGGTGACTTGGCGACAACACTTCCCTGGTTTTTTTTCTGAACGCGTTCAGTCATTGCACATATTTTCGAGAATTTGTGTTGGGCTCGAGCTGGCTCGAAGTCTATGATACTACTTGATCGGCGTCACTGGCGCATTCTCTGTTTCTAGATAAGATATATGGGATGAATGTAGGGGGATATGCAAGGGATATGGGCACCTGCCTCGGTGAGTAGGTACTCGGCTGCTGCAGACGAGCGGAGCCGAAGCTGGGCTCGATATAATTTAAATCGAGAATGAGCCACTAGTACTGGTGAAGCAAATGTGCGACGGGATAATAATAAAGTCGCTCGATGCATAGCCTGTCTGTGTCAGCCTCCTGGTCGTCGTAGTAGAGGGCAATCTATAGACAACCAGGTACGAGTCGTGTAGTATGTCTAGGAGAGACTAAGGGCAATCACTTGAAGTTGGCGCCCAAATGGCCAGCTCCGCGCCGGTCTGTGCCGGTCCGATCACTGCTCTACTTACCCACTCACGATGGCCACCGACGACGCAGAGAATTATATTCTGCTACTTTTATCGGACAGCAACCTACCCACAGGCTCATTCGTCGCTTCCTCGGGACTCGAATCCCACGTTAAACACGGCTTTGGCTCTTCCCCTACATCCACGATCGACTTTGTCGAAGCCAGTCTCGCAACCTATGCGCACAGCGCCCTCCCTTTCGCCTCCGATGCCCATCTTGTAGTTGAATCCTTCGCCAAAGACGCAGGGGATCAGGAAACATTAGAGCAGCTGCAGAAAATAGACGATCTCTACGAATCGATGACACTGAATCACGTTGCCCGCCGAGCTTCGCGCGCGCAGGGCGTCGCGCTGCTCACCCTATACTCGAAGGGGTTCGCACCACCCTCCTTGAACGGCGCTACCCCTGATCCGCACGGATCGCGTCTACTTGCGCTGGCCAATGAGCTCAAGATGCGCGTGCGTAGAAATGAGACGCCGGGGCATCTCCCCGTGTGCTGGGGCGTGCTGACCGCCGCGCTAGGACTCTCCCTCGGTACGCGGCTTTTGTTACACCCAGTTAGCGCTTATATATTTACATCAATGGCGCGCAGAACGATCGCAATATCTGCATCTCTTCCTGCACGCGCGGAGCCTCCTCTCCGCCGCTGTGCGCCTCAATGTCGTCGGCCCGTATGGCGCGCAGCAGATACTCCTCCATTCTGTGCGACCCCTCGTCACCCGCGAACACGAGCGATGCAAAGATCTACGCAGCTCTATTGTCGATACAGACGATGAAGAAAATGGTCCAGCGGGGACGTGGCCGCTGGGAGAGATCCTCGCCGCTCGGCACGATCTGCAGCATTCACGAATATTCAACAGCTGAAAAAACATTGCCGTCGAAGGCTGCAATCTATGGGAGTGTGAGATGGGGTCAGAAAAAAACTGGCAGGCAGTGAGGGGGCTGGTTGGAATCCCAAATATGTGTATAAATGGACAAATTAGTTCTGTATCTTAAAGCAGTCAGTCGGAGGGGTGTATGAATAATAGTGTCATGGAGAAAGGCACTATCCGAGTATCTTGGTGCAACAGCCCCGCTGATCTGATCATCGCTTTGTTCGCTTCAGGCCATCTCTACCAGGACCATTGCGACCCACAGCTCCCCCACCACACATGCCAAGGATGTTACACTAGCTTGTACAAAGGGAGGCTACCTCGTCCCCCACGGAACTGGGCGCGGCTGGGATCGATTGGGAAATCATAAGCGTGCTGAGGAGTTGTCAGCTACCGATGATATAACATGGGGCGGCATAAAACTCACATTGATAAAATCCTGGAAGCTCTGAGCTACCCTTTTGGCGATCTCGGCGCATGTCATGTTACCACGGCTGATTCTTACGCCGTCCCACTGCGTTCACTGTTAATACAGACAGTAATTACCTTGATCCGGAATATGATTGGAGGCAGGATGGTCTCGGAGCCACTAGCAATTGCATGGTTGTTTGGTGCCAACATGCCAACAGCAGACTGGTTTGTGCCACCGAAATCGAACATGACGCGGCGGAGTTGCTAGAGATAGGATGAAGAGGGCGATGGGGAAGGGCGACCCAGCTCGGAGACAGTGACGAGTAGATCCAGTAAGCAGAAGTATGGACAAGTCCGTTGATTGAGCTCATATCGGAGAGGACATTTGATAGGAGGCGGGTATGGAACTTTGGATGCCGAGCATTAGGCTATCTTCAGTCCATCACAAAGCCTCGTGGCCGCGACAGTGGACGTGCAAACCGAAAAGACCCCAAAGCGGCGCAGCATTTACAGCAGAGAAGAGACAAACGAACAAGCGTCAAGACGAAAGCTGCATTGGGGGATTCAGTGCCAGGGTATCGCAAAAGAGCTCAGACATGACCCAGACAACGACCAAAGGGTCCACCAGGTCTCGCAAGCGCAATCGACCAGCTACAAGATCATGCTAGCTTGATTTGCTGTCGACGGGACTTTGGAAACCTCGGAAACTACGTGAAACATAGAAGCCATAATTGATATTTGTTGTGAACGTAGATATTTAAAAGATTGAGCACACCGTTGATATGTCGACACAAAGAGCATTGAGGGGAAAACCAAGAGACACGTTGCCTAATTAGGCCGTGTAAGTGCACATTTTGGGACATTAGCACCGCCGCGTCAACAGGCGTCAACAGTGCTCTAACAGGACATACTCAAGCAATACTCAAGGCATATAGGACAGACTAGGACATTCCACTCAAACCTGAATACAAATACAAATACAACTTGTCGCCCTCTCGTGTTACTTTTCCGACCATCCACAACCCTGCTGAGTGCTCCCCTCACGCCACCTTCCCCTTAGCATTCTCGCTCGAAATGTCTACCTCCAACAGACTCCTCCCGCCCCTGATCTCCTCCGGGGTGGGCATCAGCCCCAGGCGGAGCAGCTCCGACGCCTGGCTCACGACGGGGTCGTTCTGCATCGTGCACACCGCGACGACCTTGCCCGCCTTGACGTAGTACGCGATGAACTTGAGCGCGCCGGGGTCGCCGGTGACGATCACGTCGTCAAAGCCTGCGCCCGTGCCGCAGTAGCGCAGCTGCTGGCCCTCTATGATATATTATAGGTGTCAGTGGGAGTGTTACAGGTACCGGTAACTCGAACCAGCGCGCGAGGGGGGAGGGGCTAATTAGCACGACGCGTCGCTGCCCGAACTCCCAACAACATAACAGGCAGGAAGAGCCGCAAACGCGAAACACGAGACACGAAACACGAAAGAAGATAGAAAGGGCTTGGACAGCTAGACACTCACGCGCGCTCCAAAACACCGGCACCTTGCTAAACTCGCTCCCCCCCTCCGCGCCCTTGCCCACCGCCTCGAGCGCGATCGTCCTTCCCACCGCGCGCCCGTGGTTCCCTGCCACCTGCGTGCCGAACAAATTCACACCAGTCAGCCCTCCAACGAGATACACGAAAGAAAAAGGTGGGCCAACTCACATTCCAGTGCTCGATGCGCCGCACCGCCCCGTCCACCTGCGGATACGCTGCGATGTCGCCGACCGCGTACACGCCCTTCTTCCCCGGCACGCGTAGGTACCCATCGACCCTGATCCCGCCGTCCTTCTCGAGCGCGAACCCGCTGTCCTTGAGGAAGTGCGTGGCGGGCGCGACGCCCACGCCCAGGATCACCACGTCCGCCGGGAGCGTCTCGGTGGCCAGCCTCACGCCCGTCGCCGCGCCGTCCGCGCCCACCTCCACGCACTCCACCTTGGCGGACATGTGGAACGCGACGCCTTGTCCGGCGTGGTACTTCTGCAGGCCGGCGCCGACGGCGGGTCCGAGGACGGCCTCGAAGGGCACGGCCTCCATGCCGACGACGTGCAGCGACCCGAGCTCGCGCTTGGACAGCGCGCCGACGAGCTCCATGGCGATGAAGGACGCGCCGATGATCACTACGTTCTTCCCCTTTTGCGCGGCTGAATCAAGGTTGCGTCAGCATGCATATGAACATGACTTATACGGAGAGGCACCCACCAGCGTCCACAGCCTTGGCGTCCGCGATCCCGCGGAACGTGAGCACGTTGGGGGCGTCCGCGCCGGGGATGGGCAGCCTGCGCGGGATGGCGCCGGGCGCGAGGATGAGCGTGGTGTACGCGATCGTCTCGGGCGCCGCGGCGGGCGGGGTCTCCGCGTTGTCTGCGCCTGGGGCGGGGGGCTTGGCGATGGAGCGGAGGGCGACGGTTTGGGCGTCGGTGTCGACTTTGGTCACGTCCTAGCGGGTGTCAGTGGGGGTGTAGGGTCGACACTCGCGCTTGGTCCCGGGGACTCACTACACCAGTCCGCAAGTTCGCGCCGTACTTGATCTTGAGATCGGCCGCGCTCCGCCACTCGATCTTGCTCGCATCCGTCACCAGCGCCTTGCTCAGCTTGGTCCTGTCGATCGGCGCGTGCGGCTCCCTGCTCAACAGCGTGATCGCCCCCGCATACCCGTGCTCCCGCAGGCTCTCCACAGCGTGAAACGCGGCGCTCCCGCCGCCCACGATCACCACGCCCGCGCCCGCCTTCTCGCTGCTCGCCTCGACCAGCCCCGGGGGCCGCGCCATATTCGGCTTCTGGGTCTTGGCGGGGTCGGCGGTGACATGGATCTGGCCGTCCTTGACGAACGCCTTGAAGGAGTGGATCGGGGACGGGGCGGGGGCGTCCTCGATGTCGCCGGTCTTGACGGAGAAGCAGGCGCCGTGCCACGGGCAGACGACGCGGGCGTCGGCGGTGAGGACGCCGCCGGCGAGGGGGGCGCCGTAGTGGGTGCAGAAGGCGGAGGTCGCGTGGATGGTCGGGCCGAGGCGGGACAGCAGGACCTTGCCGCCGTCAAAGTCGACTTGTTTCATTTTGCCATCTTGTAAGTCTGCGGCGGGGAGGACGGCGAGGGTCTTTGTGCTCATCGTGCGTGTAGACAAGAGTCGACGTAGCATGCAGCAATCACCCAATCGCAGCAGAGTCATTTGTAGCGACATGTGACGCCAATGACGCGACAACATGACGCGCGGGCGCCGGGACCGAGGACATGGCGAGATTACCCTGGCCCAGTCGCAACCCGGTCGCCCTCACGTGTACGAGTACACCCCATGACATTGTCACAGTCAATCCACAGATCTACGCAGTTAGTCTCGGCCAGAGACGCGGTCAGTCATCCACGGTGAAATAGTGGCCAACAACCGACTGCATAGTCTGTTGCAGATCGCTGCAAACTTTCTACAGACAATTTGAATAGTGCTTCTGAGTCCTTACCGCGGAACGCGATGCTCCGTTTCGCATATCCAATTCTCCGGTGGATATTTTCTTTTCGCGCTTGCGCTCTCCTTCATCTTGCCGTGTTTTCCATCGATTTTGCATTCTGCGTTCCCCATCGTCCTCATCTGCTATCCGTAAGCATCCTTTGTCATCCGCTCTCTAACTTTGCAGATTCTGAGGTAGCGCTGCCAGGACCTTTTCGCGTTCAGGTTCCGATCGCAGTGCCAGTGGCGGGTCGCTCGGCGGGCGCATTGGGTGGCGGGTAGAGAAGCCCAGCCAAAATACACACCTATGTTTAGCTTTCGTTTGCGCGTATTCGGCGAGTGCTCGGTGCTCTGCCACTGACCGGACGCGCATCCTCCTATCAGCGTGAGTTTCGCCTTTCATGTTTGCAACAGCGTGTGAGTGTTCAAAACATGTTTGTCATTGCCAGTGTTGGATTATATAGGGCAAGCGGCACGCGTCGCGCCACAATTACATATTAGTCAGCACGCACTACTTACACACATTACGGTAGTCTATACAACTCAGTTTCGTGTTACCACGTCTGAGTTGTAAGTATTCGATTCACTACTTAATTCACTACTTAACTAACACTCGTTTATAGTTCTAACTATCCTTACAGGTAAATAGAACAATACCACCAGTTTCGTGTTACCACGTCTGAGTTTTCTAACTGTCCTTACAGTTACAACAGTCTTTACGGATTCGTCCTTCGGTCTACTCGAACCCTCCTCTCGCTGCTGTTCGTACACACCCCCAATAGTCTATCAGCCAGCGTCTTCTCAATTGCGATTATTGGCGAATGTGTCTATTCTTTAAAATGTACAATCATATATGTAGCTATCATGACCGAATCCACCATGCATATATCTTGTATTCTTGGAGCTTCACATCGATGCCCACATCCCGCAGCCGATCCCACCACGCCGATGTCCTGTAGCTTACAAGGGTTGATGATATTAGTGTGATGCTCTCATCAAAAATAGTAGTGACTGTCTTCAATACGGCTTGACTGCCTGGTAGACAACGCGATTGCAAGGCGTGCGCGAACGAATTCAAATTCAAATCGGCGCGGAATCGGCGGAAGGCGAGTGTCTTCAAATTTGGGCCGAGAAGGGGGGTACCGGATGGACTGCGCTGCGCAAAGGCTTCCAGAAAGTCTGCAGAGAAAAACGCATCCTCAATCATAAAGACCTCCAACACCTGTAGGTGTTTCAAACACTGGAGGATTTGAATGATCACTTGTCCATTAAAATCTCCGCTACCGCTATGAATGCGAAGGGTTTTAAGCGGGGTCAGAGAGCAGAGAGATGTCCAAAGTGGCCTCATTGGTGCTCTGGTGTCAGCACTCAATGAAAGGTTGCGAATGCTCGGCGCATGAAGGATAGTGAAGAACGGCATTGGATCCAGCTGGTAAAAAATTGCGGTAAGGGATCGCAAGTTTCGGAGTTGCAAAGCGGCCGGATAGTGCGGCTCGTTGTATGGAGACACTCGAAAATCGGCATGTTCGACATCTGATGCTAGTGACAAGAGGCTATGCACATTTTGTGTTTCAAAATCGTGGGGGACGATGCTGATATTTCGAAGCTGGCTCCAGGGAAGTGTTAGGGACCCCTCGATCACATGCTGACCGGCGGTGAAATCACGTAGGCGAGGGGCTTGTGCGAATAGATCAAGCGCAGATGAATGATTACGATCCCAGAACTCGAGCTTGAGCATCTCGAGTATTGGCAATCGAGACTTTCCCGACGACATGGCTCGGACCATGGGTAGTGGAAGCTTCAAATAAATGTGTCGCCATTTGGTGGATTTGGAAGCAAACATATTCATCAACTTTCTCATGCTGTCGCGAATGTTGCTATGGGTTGTAAGATGGATAGACAGAGGGCTCTGTCCGGAACGGGAGAGCCACATGGAAGCTAGTTCCATGTACCTCTTCACCTGCTTTGGGCGGAGAGTGAGGGATAATGCTGACCATAGTCGTGGGGTGCCCAAAGCCACATTCCTCCAGTGACGACTGACACTGGCAATCATCAAAGGAGTTTGATCAAGTGGCTGGCAAGTATGCAAGCCTTTCTCCAACCAGTTGACAACAATGCAATGTTGGAAGATCTGGGAAAGTACTTCGACTGGCAAGTGGGTGACAGGATTGAGAAGGGAATTATGATTGTCCATGAAACACTGAAGGGCTTTCCGCTTGCGCTCAAGCTCCCTTGTTGCCACTTGCAGTCGTAATATATCGAGATCCAGCTCCCAAATGTCTGCGAGGGTCGCGGACACTATTTCGTTGACTACCGCAACTTGAGATGGCGCAAGACCAGCGCATCCAAGGGTGTGAGGTATGGAGGACGCGCGAACGTTGATATCGGGCCTCGTAAGAGATGTCGACTGGTCACAGTGATGGCAGACTATACATATTTCCACGTTTGCGTCGACATCCGCCATGTTCTAGAAGTTTTAGCAATGAGCATGCCGCTCGGCAGGTTGGGAACGAGCTAAGACGCGTCACGCACGGGTCAAATGACCAGATTACAGTCGAAGGTTCAAAAAGCGAGATAGTGTCGCAAAGAGCTTGAAACGAAGACAACTTGCACACTAGGTCGCACCGTGGCGGTGATCAGGCCTCAGGCCTCAGGACTCGGAGTACCTTGTTTGTCACACGCCCCCTGAACTTGCACTTCGACCACAACCCCCGTCCTCAACATCTTTAGCGTGATGTGGATGATGCATTTGCCTCTTGCTTTCAAGTGGCAAGCGTTGATATATCTGAGCTGTTTTACAGCTCTTTATATGCTTACCTGCATCAGGAAATCTAACGACTTCGAAAACAATGAACAAGCAAGACCGGACCGTGACGACGCCTTCAAGAGCCTCAAAGCAACAATACAAAACGCAATCAGGGAAGAAACTTTGCAGAATCATGAACCTCTTCGACAAATCGCCGAGCTTCAGCAACAACTCGCCTGCCGCAGGCCTGGCATCTCGACCGCTTCTTGTGCTTACCCGCCCCCCATGGCTCTTGTATCTGGCAATTTGGACCTACGCGAAGTTCTCGCTTCAAAACGTCTACTTCTTTTGGGCAGCAGTCTCACATTCAACCTGCATAACCATATCCTCTCGTATGCTTCTCAGACAACGCCGGATGCGCCGCCACACACATGCCTTGGTCCCGAGTTCTGCACGTTTCACCACATTTTCCTACAACCCTCAAACGAATCAACTCCAAAGGCGGGGCGCAAGATCAAACCACCGTCTCCGCACGATCTGCTCGCCACGCACTCTGCCCTCATGCACTATATCCAATCATATTCACTTGCTTCCCACTCTCGTCCAGATCATGTGGTTTATTCGGAGCCTCGGATTGACAGTTACACTGGGGTTCGCGTGAAAGAGACATACTGGCTGGGACCCGCTCGCCGCGCGGATATCATATTACTGAACCGCCCGCCTATTCCGGCGCCTGCATGGACATACGATGGAACCGAGACCGGAAACTGGACATTCACCGATCCTTTCCTTCAAGCAGAAAAACATGGAAAGAAGCTCCGAACACCCGACCGATATCTGCGAGCTGTCATCCGAGCCGCACTGCACATCACTAGAGAGAAATACCTGCCAGAAGTTTCTCGGACCCTAGAGACCTTACGCTCGGACGCAGGGATTCGCTCGAAGGCTATCATTTGGCATGGCACTCTTTTTCACCACAACACTAGCTGCCAATTTGGCGCTTATGGGGCTAATATCTTCAAAGAAAATCGGCTCCAACAACACGTCAATCTATGGGCAGTGTATCATGACGCTCAAAGTGAGGACGTCGTGCAGCAGCTCATCCCTGTCAAGACTTACTTTTGTCCAGAATATATTCAAGAACACATTTTGATGTCCGTCTTGCCACAGCAGAGCATCGTCTTCTTGCCGCTCAATTTCCCTACTGTGTCTCAAGACTTGGGAAACTTCGGAGGAGATTCACTGAGCTGTGTTACAGAAGACGCAGATCAGATTGAGAGGAAGTTTATTGGAAACTTGGCGTTTGTTCTCCAGAAGATGAGCACTTGGGGTCCGCCTTGACCGTGTAGCGCCCAGCCAAGGACGACTGTTTTGCACATATCTCACATTTTGCCTTCTATGTAGCCCCTTTGTCATATCGTCCCATGGCCACACAACGCGCCTCTCTAAACTGACGGTTAGCTGGGCATAAACTGCGGCGTTATGCCATCGACACTCCTTCGCTGGTGAGCGATGAATTTGCCAAGTATACGATTAGAATGGCATATTCCATAATAATAAAGTAGGTAATCAGTACGGTGCTGGAAGTGTGTAGCATGTATGTGGCAGGTTACAGACAAGAAATAGATTGTACGAGGTTGTGCTTCGCTAAGTAGTCTGCTTACTGGCAGTGACGAAGGCACCCGCCACTGAGCACTCCATGAACACCAGCTGAGGAGTCTGTCGGGAGCCACCCATCGTTCGCCACCTCTCTTCATCCTCAACAGTGGACGAACATTGCAGAATAAGGGTCTGATCGTGCTTCTAGATTGAGAGGGCCGGTTGGTAAATATCAATATTTTCTCTGTCGCTTCCCTCCAACATCTCGCCTATCTTCGGACTGCAGTGCGTTAGTTTATCTCAACATCTCTGACCAATGCCGGCGTTTTGGCCGGCCGGTTGGTTCCGTTTTTTGTTTTATTTGGATCGTTGGTAGCTGATAGCCCCTACGTTTCATTGATATTCAAGTAGATCCGAGAGCTTGTCTCATTCAGCAGCGGCCCTGATGTCAAGCTGGGCGTATATTAGAATAATGTAGTATCCGTAGTGGTGAGATGCGTGTAAGATGCTGTGGTGTTCGGATGGATGAACATGATGCCGCAAACAAACTATTGTTGCCTGCACTCCGGTTCTGCCCCATCTTCTTCATACGGATCATCTTCTTCCTCATCTTCCCAGTCTTCATCTCCCTCGCCGAACTGTGAGTGGTATCCGTGGTCAAAGAAGTCATAACCCGGTGGGAAAGAGCGTCCACGCACGTCCAGAATATCACTCTCCTCAAACTCGGCTTCATCTACAACCGCAGGCGCTGGTGACACGTCCGTCTTCTTTGGTGGCAACAGGGATTGTAATGTCTGCATTCCGCGTGGTGGAAAAGCAAGAAAATTGTCAGCATAGGCAAAGTACAAGAAGGCTGCAAACTCACACTCTGATTAACACTTTTGAGCCAGTTCTCATCTGGCATTTCGACGCTCATGACGACATACATGTTGCCTTTCGTGTCGGAATTCTTGTATACCGGCATGCCCTCCCCCCGTAATACGATTGAATCATCAGGTTTGATGATCTTTCCTGGAGGGCTGGTGACCTTGACGCCCCGTCCGTCCAGGTGTGTGACCAATATTCGTGAAAAGCCAAGCAGAGCTTCAGAGAGGGTGATGGTGACCTTGGTTAAAAGATCGTTTCCAGATCGCTCGAACGACTCGTGAGCAGCTGCTTTGAGGACGAATATGACATCTCCCACTGGGACGCCGAGCTAAAAGAAGCTAAGCAACTATAGGCAAGAATTAGATGTAGTAATGTACCTCTTGGTCTCCAGCGCCCGTCAAAACAATTCGTTGTTTGTCTGCCATGCCCTTTTCGATGAAGATCTCTTGACGGTTCTTTTCCTTCACCTTCTTGGAGCCTTTACATTTCTTACATCTGTGTAATTTTAGTATTGGGAAGCTTCCGCAACTGCTGTGAACATACCTCTCCTTATCTCTCAATTTCTCCCCGACGCCTTCACAGTCCGAGCACGCCGCTCTGGCCGTCCCCATTCGGCCTGGACCAACCTAGAAGGTGTTAGAAAAGTCATCAGACCCTAAACAATGGGGGCATACATGGGTGTGTATGAAGTTCCATCCTTTTCCTTCGCAAGTACTGCACTGCTTGGGTTTAGCACTGCCTCGTGCTCCTGTACTACATTCGCAGAGCTCCTGGTTAATCACCCGAGCATGAAATTCAAACGCACTCACCCTTTACATACACCGCAAGTGATGTCTTTCTCCATGTTAATCCGTACTGTTTTCCCGTTGTACAAGTCTTCCAGCGTAACATCGTAGGGAACGACCTCATCTTGTCCTTTGCGTCGCTGGTGGGGCCCTCCCGCTCCCGGCCCGAATGAAAATCCGAAAGGGTTACCTCCTCCCCCTCCTCCTCCGCCGCCTCCCGCTCCAGCGAAGAATTGAGCAAATAGATCTTCTGCATTCATCCCCCCCGCCGGGCCTCCTCCTCCTCCAGGCCCACTCAAGCCAGCCATACCGTATTTGTCGTAGACTTCTCGCGTATTTGAGTCATTTAGAATCTCGTAGCTGATCGTTGG
Source organism: Athelia psychrophila (assembly GCA_001630335.1). Classification (NCBI taxonomy): domain Eukaryota; kingdom Fungi; phylum Basidiomycota; class Agaricomycetes; order Atheliales; family Atheliaceae; genus Athelia; species Athelia psychrophila. The sequence continues at coordinate 678,409 of KV417488.1, read as the reverse complement.
CCGTTGTTAATGGGCGTGATCGAACTGGGATTTGAAAGATGACCCACGCCGCGGCCATATCCTGGAATTTTTCGCCTGCTTCAGGGTCATTTGGATTCTGGAAACAAGTTTAGTACTTTATACCCGATAGGATGTCTGAGTAACGCGCCTTGTCCTAGATTGTCCCACTATTTAGTTCAATCATGCATGCAAGGACGTTGAATAGACGTACCGGGTGATGTTCCTTGGCCTTCGTGAAAGTTAGTATCAACTCAGAAAGGATGGTAGGTCGCGCACCTTTTTACGGTATGCCTTCTTAATTTCCTCTGCAGAGAAAATGTCAGTACTCTTCCTTGAGGCTAGCGCCCTTCCAGGCGCGTACCTTCATCAGCGGTAGGTGACACTCCGAGAAGATCGTACAAGTCAGTTTCGACGGACACTGTCAAAAAGATGATTTAGTCCAGGGCCTCAGAGGGTGACGACGCGAATACGGACTGTTGTCGTGGAGAGTGTTAAAGGAAGGTGAACGACTCGTCAACGAGGCCTCATCACTTCAGGGATGTCTAAATCAGCCGGAAGCTGTACGTACAAAAGTCAAAAAATTGCTTGCGCATCTTGCTCACAACCCTCATGCCTGCTGCGCTCTGCTGAAAGTAAGTCACTTCACAATTGCTCGTTCAGCTTCGAATGATGTTTCATACATTTTATCTACATTGTCTGAGTCTTTTCGTTGACGATCAATAACTACTGACTTCCTTCCAGCTTTTTTAATTTCCATTTGCTGCAGTTGCTGACCATCCTATTCTTCTGTCCTTTTAGATCTATTCCATTTGCCTGGTCAAGTTGTATTCTGCAGTTGGGAGCTCTGTAATCTTACTTGTGCCATATGAAGTCTGCTACGCTCCAGCAATGTGATGACTGTACCCTGACATTCTTGTTATTAGCTTCTACTTCGAAGCTGCTAAGACGCTTGATCGCCTGGATGCGAAACAGGGCTCCATCAAAGGTGTGCTTGCCACTCTGCCCGAGAAGGACAGAAAGCGAACGGCGGCTCTGGTCATTGAAACTTTGAAATGTGAGGAGGTGTCTCCCATTGGGCACAATCTGCAGTCTAAACGACTATTTGCACGCCAGACAAGGTTGTTTTGAATGAGGTTATCAAAGCGTCGAAATTGATGACCGAGGAAAGAAAATTATCATCTCGGAACCTTGCCCTTATCCTGTGTCATGACATCTTGTTATCGAAGGGTGGGATTCAGGCAGGCGACGGTCCCCTGAAACAAGCCATCTTGCGGCACAAAACCCGCCTGAACAGTGAATTCATCAGGATAAAGATACGGCGGGGTGCCAAGTCCAACGAGGAACTAGCACAAGTAGGGGATGCTCGAGCGGGTGAGTACTGTCCGCTTCGCTATACCCACAAAAAATTACCCCAACCCAGCACAAATCCCTCGCTATGTTCGCATCAACACGACCATGTGGACGACCGAAGATGCCATCAAACATTACGAGTCCAAAGGTTTCATTCTTTCCGGACCCTTCGAGTCAAGGTAATGCATTTAGCACTTGCCCTACGTCGCTCATCGTTCTCCCCAGCAAAGGATTCGCAATCGACCAACACATTCCAAACCTGCTCAATTTTTCTCCTCAAACGCAGTTCCAAAATGATATGCCGTACAAGACCGGCAAAGTCATTTTGCAGGACAAAGCATCATGTTTCCCTGCATTGGTCTTGGCTCCTCCAGCGTTAGAGAGCAGCGTGGTCATCGATGCCACGGCGGCTCCCGGTAACAAGACCTCACATCTGAGCGCGTTGATGCAGAATAAGGGGAAAGTGGGTTTTATCTTCCTGACTGATGACCGTGTAATTAATATCAGGTTGCAATCCCAAGCTCTTCGCGTTTGAGAGAGATCACAAACGCTTCTCTACGTTAAAGATGATGCTGTCTAAAGCCAATTGCCGAAACGTCGAGCCTGTCAATATCGACTTTCTTACTGTGCAGCCAAATGACAAAACGTATTCAGCCGTGACGCATATGTAAGTTTGGTTTCAACTCTCGGTCTGCACGCAAACCTAAAAAATCTGTGTAGCCTGCTGGACCCGTCTTGCAGCGGCTCCGGGATTGTAAACCGATTAGACCATCTCTTGGAGAATGGTAAGAGATCACTGTAGGCGTACAACGGTGCTGGTGCTGACACTTTCGCAGAAGAGGAAGATGACACTGATCAAACAGAGCGTCTCACTAAGCTCTCTAACTTCCAATTAACAATGATCCGTCACGCCATGAAATGTAAGATCTTTGCGTTTCGCTTCGAGCGCATTCATTCACTTACCAGTCCCATCAGTTCCCAGAGTGATTAAAATTGTTTATTCGACATGCTCCATTCATGCGATGGAAAATGAAGTGAGGAAATCCTCCCCATTGGAAACAGCGAAGCTTGCTGAATCGGACATCCGTTATAGCACGTAGTTCGCGAGGCATTGCAGTGCGCGGAGGCACAAGCCGGGGGTTTCGTGCTCGCCCCACAAGGAGATGTTTTGCCAGCATGGCCTCGGCGTGGTCTGACTGAAGAGATGCACAAGGCTGGTAAGTGGATCCTTCGAGATATTAATGAATGTGCAGAACTGATGCGTTTGGTTTGATGTAGAAGATGCATTGAGTGTAATCCGATGCTCACCAGACCATGATGCAACAAACGGCTTTTTTGTATCCTGCTTCGTGAGGGCAGCAGGGTCTCAGCAGGGTATTAATGTCACCCAGGTCAAACGGAAAATGCCGGATTTAGAGGGCGACGACTCAACTGAAGTCAGTCAAACAAAGAGGGCGAAGAAAGCGAAGAAGAAGCGCAAGGGGACACATTAAAAATATCCCACAAATATGGCGACTGCACGAGCTTCGTAGAACACATATGACACAGTAACATTATTAGGACAGGGTACAAGTCGAGTAAAACGAAAAAGAACACGAGCGTCCGAATGGTTCAAGACCAGTCGCACGGTGAGTAACGTTCCATGTCTTGGGCAACTGTATGTAGAAATGAGTGATACCTGTCGCACTTTGCAAGCCCATCCTGATCATCAGCTATTAAATATGTTATGAAGCCCAATGCGCTACAGCTCTGGAAAGTAAGAAATGCATGTTTAGGATGAGTTTACCGCATGTCGGAAGCGGTTGCGATTATTGAGGAGCGCCATTCTGTTGTTGAGCGTACTGTCCTTGATAGTACTGCGCGTAGTTGTTGTAGTCTGGGGTTTGTCCGTATCCAGCAGCTTGAGCTTGAGGGTAAGCGCCTTGGGCGCCCCACTGTTGTTGTTGCTGTTGTTGAGCACCTCCATACCCTGCCGGAGCTCCACCATATCCTCCACCAAAGCCTGCTTGAGGAGGACGATAACCGCCTTGCTGTTGTTGCGGTGGGTTGGGGTTGGTCTGCCAGACCTCGGGTCGGCGCCAAGGGGGGATGTTGGATCCACCACCGGTGATATCGTGCCCGCCGCTTGGGCCCGCCCACGGAGCTCCGCTTGGTCCCGTTCCCGCACTCTCTCCCAACTCTGCCATCAAGCTCGCGTACTCCGAATCGAAACCACTCTTGATCATGGGCGGGGAAGGTCCCGTCATGGGAGGCGCATTGGGGTCCCTGTTCACAGTACAATCACGAGCCATATGCCCAGCGCTGCCGCAAACGCGACAGATAATGTTAGCAGTGAAATTGCGTTGCTCAGGGCAGTCGTATTTGCGATGTCCGACACCACCACAGTTCTGGCAGACTTGGTTCTCGTCGTCACGCAGGGTACCATTGAGAGCAGCAAGTTCGCGGAGTTGATTACGCTTGTGATCGTTCTGACCTTCTGGAGTGGACGCAGCCTGCATTCATGTTTAGAAAATTGATGTTCGGGAAATAAGTACGCAAGACGCACCGTTTCGATGACTTTATTGATCAACTTGACGCAAATAGCCACTTTTTCTTCGCTCTCGCCAAGGATGAGGCAATGAAGATCTTCTTCGGCATCATCGGCAAATTGGTCCGGGCGAGCTTTGCCTTCTTTCACACTGCCTTTGCCCCGAATGCTGATCTTAGCCCCGCTCTCCCTTTCCATCTTCTTCAAACTGTTTCCACGAGGACCGACAAGCAGCCCAAAGAAGTTGATCTCGGGAAATTCTTTGACGGGGATGTAGACCTTCTCGGAAGGGCGCGAGTTACGCTTTTGTTGATGGTATTCGACGGGAGGACGGAAGCTAGGGTCGTTTTTCATGGCGCGGTCAACGAGCCTGATGCGCTCGTCTTCAAGCTTTTTCCGGTAGCGAACCTCTCGAGTGTTTGTACGACGACCTTGTCCATCGTAGGTAGGCGGAGGGGAGGCAGAACTGCACAAGATCATCAGAAAAGGAACTATACGCATATATAGGGAAAACGCACCGTTCGCGCTCGGGTGGTACAAAATCATTCAATCTGAGTTTGCGGTTGATTTCTTCCAAGCGAAGGTGAATAGCATAGTTGTCGAGTTGGGCTTGAGAGACTCCAGTAGCAGAAATTGCAGTAGGAAGACCGGGAATGTCGGTTTTAGCGTCACCCCAACGGCTACGCCTTTTTCGGGGAGCGTTAGGATCAGCTGAAAAGGATCAGAAGTAATGATGGGTCAGGGTTAGTAACTTGTCAGTGTTAGCGCATGAGATGTGGTTTGGAATGCGACAACATGTGCATATGCAAGCTGTACAAAGTTAAGCGATATCGCTGTTGACTTCGATCATAGAGAATAGGATTGTCGAGAAGAGGGCAGCAAGTCATTCGTAGATATTTCACAACTTACCGGCGATCGGTGATTCATCCCTGCCTCTCTTAGGACTATCCTGTTCACTTTGCTGGGGCCGTGGGTATGCCGAAGGAGACGGTTGAGCAAGCTGAGGCGGAGCCATGTCTTCAGCTGGGGCTGGCCCAAAACGACGACGCTGGCCAAGCGGGACTGGAAGGGTTATGAGCAAATAATGTTAAACTAGAACTTGAGCAGACGTACCTTCATTGGTCCCTGTGATCTGTTTTGTAGCTGGTCTCCACATAATAAACCAAGAAAAAAGCGAAAAAGGTGGTGGTGGTTGATGAGAAAGGCACAGCAACACGTCGGGTTCTTTTCCGAAGGTCGACTCAAACCGCGGCTCCGCCTCTAACTTATCATACTGACGCTTGTTCTCTTAAACCACCATCTCCTCTACAGCTCAGCGCCCCTCATTGGCCCACCAATCTTATTCGGGAATGTTCAAAAGATCAGCTGAGGGTGAGCGATAGATCTGGTGTCTATTAGCTTGGCGACTGATGTCCCTACCAGACTTTGGGGAGTCGTCTAACGCTTACAAACGCTCGAAAAGCAATTCTGGCAATGAGGAATATCTAGATATCAACGGGGAAGCCGAGCCAGACTCACCTAGCGAGGAGGGTCTTGTTCCCCGAGGAGCCACGATCAACTTCAGTGCACTTACACGGAAGCTAGCTCACGCCAGGCGGACAGTGCCAGACGTCAGGAATGAAGACATGTCCTCATTAGCAGCGCACCGTCGCCAACAGGACAAGATGGTTTCTCAAATCTTCATGGACCAGGATTTCTCGTGGCTTCATCTCAAACCAGACCACGCATCGCGACCACTTTGGATTAGCCCCGAAGACGGACACATCATCCTGGAGGCCTTTTCTCCGATCGCCGAACAGGCTCAGGACTTTCTTGTTGCTATCAGCGAACCTGTTAGCAGGTACGCTTATACAGTTCCCAAAAACCGAATGTAATTACAAATCTACATGATCGCCCCCAGACCGGCCTTCATTCATGAATACAAACTCACTTCGTACTCGCTATATGCGGCGGTGTCAGTGGGCCTTCAGACCGAAGACATCATTGAAGTGTGCATTTGCGCTTATGAGTGATCGTAACCCTTTGCTAACGATGGGATTTTGTGCAAGGTCCTTAATCGACTATCCAAGGTCAGCGGACTCCCGTGTTACTGACTTCTGGATCCTCTGACAACCGTAACAGGTTCCAGTACCTGAAGCGATTATAGACTTTATTCGTGAACGAACCTTGTCCTATGGCAAAGTCAAACTTGTCCTCAAGCACAATAAGTACTGGGTGGAGTCAAGTCATCCCGACACGTTACAGCACCTCCTGAAGGACAAAGTCATCCGAGAGGCGCGAGTAGTCACCCAGCAGACAGATACCAGTATCAAAGCCTCTACTTTCACGACCGCCAAAGCACCTGTAAAAGGTAGCCTGGTCGTTGCTGGTGTCAAGGAGGCGGAGAAAAAGAAGGATGCGGGTCAAGCCGGCGGCCCATCGGCACCTACACCTTCCATAGATGATCTTTTCACGTCCGTGGTAGGAGTCGATGCAGGTATGGTCATCTGTTCGCTCCCAGGAGCTCGTGCCTCACGACGTTATAGATGAAATTGACGAAGACGACGAAAACGTGCATGCTTTCGAAATTGCTGACGACAAAATTGATGTCAGTCGGGATTTCACCATATTTGTTGCCCTTGATGACTGATAACGCGTTCAGGACGTGAAAAAACGATGTAACGAGCTCGAATACCCCATGCTCGAGGAGTACGATTTCAGAAATGACACTGCTAACGCCAACCTCGACATCGATTTGAAACCGGCGACCACCATTCGACCCTATCAAGAAACCAGTCTGAGTAAGATGTTCGGAAACGGGTATGCCTTCTGTCCAACGCTTGCTTGATTGCTTGGCTAACATGCCCCCGCCAGCCGCGCGCGTTCCGGCATTATCGTCTTGCCTTGTGGAGCTGGCAAAACCCTTGTCGGTATAACTGCAGCTTGTACCATCAAGAAGTCGTGTCTGGTCCTTTGCACATCATCGTAAGTCCACTGGCATGTACCATTCCATTTGCTCAGCCAATTCTCGCAGCGTTTCGGTTATGCAGTGGAAGAAAGAGTTCATGAAGTGGTCTAACGTTACTGATCGCCAAATTGCGGTCTTCACTGCTGATCAGAAAGAGAAGGCATGTGTGCTTCGTATCTGCCGTAGCGGTTCTCCGGCTAATCGCAGTTTGCACAGTTTGCTGGTGACAGTGGTATCGTTGTGTCCACATACTCAATGGTGGCGAACACCCACAACCGGTCGCACGAGTCCAAGAAGATGATGGACTTCTTGACGTCGAGAGAATGGGGTTTCATCTTGTTGGACGAGGTGCACGTTGTGCCTGCGGCCATGTTCAGACGAGTGGTCACCACGATCAAGGCGCATTCAAAGCTGGGTCTGACTGGTACGCGTGCAACATGATATCCGGCTCAGATTGCTCACATCGGTTCCAGCCACCCTCGTCCGTGAAGATGACAAGATTGCAGATTTGAACTACATGATTGGGCCCAAGCTGTACGAAGCAAATTGGATGGATCTAGCGGCCAAAGGGCATATCGCCAATGTTCAAGTACGTGCGCTTGTGCGCATTTCTTGCAGATGCTGACAGCTGCCTTCAGTGTGCTGAAGTCTGGTGTCCCATGACGCCCGAGTTCTATCGCGAGTACTTGCGAGAGCAGTCGCGCAAGCGCATGCTACTTTACTGCATGAACCCTCGGAAGTTCCAAGCCTGCCAATTCCTCATCAAATACCACGAGGATAGAGGAGATAAGATCATAGTGTTCTCTGATAACGTCTTTGCTTTAGAGGTGGGAGTATCATTTTATATTCAATCACAGCTTTTGATAGCTTTCCTCGACAGGCTTACGCCAAGAAGCTCGGAAAGCTATATATCCATGGTGGCACCGGCCAGGTCGAGAGAATGCGAATTTTGCAGCATTTCCAACATAGCCCGAACGTCAACACGATATTCTTGTCAAAGGTAGGTTTTTTTTCAAATGATCCGGGGGGTGGCAGAATTGATGGCATTTCGCAAGGTTGGAGACACGTCGATCGATTTGCCAGAAGCTACCTGCCTTATTCAAATTTCATCGCATTTCGGATCACGCCGACAAGAGGCTCAACGACTCGGTAATCAGTGCTCATGCTGTGAGACGGCGATCTTTTAACTGACAGTGTCTCATTAGGCCGCATTCTTCGTGCCAAACGCCGGAATGATGAAGGATTCAATGCATTCTTCTACTCCCTCGTGTCCAAGGACACACAGGAAATGTTTTACAGCACGAAGCGGCAGCAATTCCTCATCGATCAAGGTTATGCTTTCAAAGTGATCACTCACCTCGATGGCCTCGAAAGCCTCCCGGACCTTGTCTACAAGACGCGCGACGAGCAAATTGAATTGATCTCCTCCGTGCTCCTTGCCAACGAGAGCGAGGCAGATCTGGGGACCGATGTTCGTGCTGTGGAGGGCGATCTTGCTGGCACTGTTACGTCAAAGGACTTCGGGCCGACAAAGTTCCCCGCTGCGCAACGGACGACCGGGTCCCTCACTGCCCTTAGTGGCGGACAGCACATGTCTTACGTGGAACAAAACAAGTCCGCCAACAAGAAACTTGCGCGCGAGGCTGCGCCGAGGAACAAGCTGTTTGCGAAGAGAGAGAAGGATAAGGCAGCATCACGGAAAGCGGCGACCAAGTGACGATCTTGATGATGGATTCTGTCGGGGGAATTGGAATTTCGCCCCCAAAACTCAGTTCCTCTAAATTAATTCCGGCGAAGTCGACAACTTTATGCATAGATTATTACCCGATCTGATAGCATATTATCTTATGTGACAGACGCTGGTGCGGCTAGGAGCGGCGAGGATTGCCTAGTATTGCCTAAGCGAAAACACGTGATGTAGGCATTTCGCTTGCACCGGAGGAGACGGAAGCTGCCTTGCTTCTTTGTGCCTTAGTCTCTACGCATTTGGGATGCAAAAACTGCGCGAATCACCGTAACCCAGGGCTGTGTGAGAATGACCCCTACTAACGCGCCGGATCGGACGAGGGGCAGCAGGGCGGCTAGCCTGGGCAGCGGGGGAAGCGGTCGAAAATGGTCATAACGAAGGTACGGAGCGTCTCAATCTACTCACGGTGCCGTACCTGCAATGTGACAGTGACCAGATCTACGGTGTAAATAGGCGAGGGAGCGGCTTTTTCATGTTCGATCGGTCTAGAACAACGCAGCCAGATTTGCCTGCGCGCTGGGTTTCCAGTCTCGAGCTCGGCGGCGCTTTTATATAAGGTCACCTCCCCCTGCCTTTCGAGCTTTCTCTTCTTTTCCCAACTTTTGAACTCTATGTCTTCTAAACGTGGCCGTAAACGAAACGACAATCTACCTCCCAATCGTGCCAGGGATGTCCAGAGAGCTTTTCGGGCGCGGCGGGCTGCTCATCTTTCGGTACGCTCGCACAGGATTCCTGTTTACTGGTGGAAAATCGAGCTGACCTTCTCTCCGATCTCCAGTCTCTAGAGTCGCGTGTTGCAGAGCTCGAGGAAGAAAACAGCGCCCTCCGTGTCGCGTTGAATTTAGTAAGTCTCTTTCGCAGCTCCATTTCAAATCTCCATTCTTAGGGCCGATGTCCAGCCACCCGCCAGCCGCCCCACACTTGGTAAAGGTCCAACAGGAAAGGATCGACCACGAACGTTGGACGATGGTTCTCCATCCTATCCCTCGTCAACTCGCAGCCCTGAGTCTGAGTCTGGAGAGATGGACTCTCCTGGGTCTACCCGAACAAATTCGCTATCTCCATCAGCTATGCGCCCTTCATCCCGTCAAGCACAAGCGGCAGACACCTGGGATCACAACCTTCTACTAGTAGACCAGGCTGAAGATGAGCAAGGCAGCGGACCTTCATATCAGTCGCACCCCTCTGTGCCCCCAAGCGCGACTATGTCGCAAAAAATATCCCTCCACTATTCCTACACCGACCAAATGCCTCCCAACCCTCGCCAGACAATGGGAGGCGGCGGGATGTACGTCGCAGCACAGTCACCTCATTTCTCTGAACCATATGGCAATGGGGCGTATGCCCCTCGAGATGCCCGAGAACAATATTCCTATTCTCAAGCCCAATTCCCTTCGCACGACTCTGGCGTCCATTCGCATTCGCCCACATCAGCCACCACCAACCACTCACAGCTTCACCATACACGCGACTCTATTTCCGCGCAGCATGGTATGCAATATGCCCCCCGGCGAACACATGCAGAATCTCATGCGTTTCGGGCACTACAGCACCAGCACGCCCCCCAGCTACCCCCACATTTGCACAACAGCAATGACGGCATACGTATGCCTCCATCCCCTGTACCATCGGACAGCGGGCCCCCAGCCCGGCGATCTCTTCAAACGTATGGTGGCGTTGATGCTCGCCTACATTCATTATCCTGATTTATAAAATTCCTCCGTAACATCATCGCACAATAACCTGGCTGTCAATTTGCATAGAACGAACTCTGGCCCTCTCATCCCACAATATCTGTATTGTTACTTATCGCTATCGTGTTGACCTTGTTGTCATATTTTCTTGGAGTCGCGGACAATGTAGTAGTAGAATCCGTGATGATGTGCATGCAATCGTCATTCACCCCCGTCGCATCCCCTAAACAGCAAGGCCGTGGCGTCGTCGAAGTGCTGTTCGGCCTTCGAAATCTTTGTTTCATGAAAGTTTCATGTGCAAATATTATCACTTAGTCTTGGGGCCGATTACACGTGTTTGTCCAACTATGTATAACCCTTCACTGTGTATGGCTAGGTGGTTACCGAGTAGCACTAGTGACTACGTTCTCAGGGTCGCGCATCAAACCCCCGTGCTCGAGCACAGCGCACTCGGGCGATGAAAAAAAGCTAGACGTCGTGGATGTATTTGTTGCACCAGCCGACCAGCCATACTTTGTCTCTTTTGAGCCACGGGACCCATGTTACCGGATGGAGACAAAAATGGACGATAAGTGATCACAAGTGGCGAGTTGTCCGGGAGTGACTGGGCCGTCACACGGTGGCAAGGGGTCCATGGAAACAAAACTCGGTTTCTCTTGGGTACGTTAGCAACACAAGTGTCGGGCATGCTGAATAGAATTAAATTTCGTCCCGTCATCAAGGGCTCAACGAGCACCAGTCCACTTTGCTCTCTGCGCCGTATTTTTCCTCCAGCCATTCATTCGCTAGGCGAAAGTGACCGTTACCAAAGAAGCCTCTGTGAGCGCTCAGAGGTGATGGGTGCTGTGTAGATAACATGAGAGATCTAATCTACCCATGTAAGCACGGCACTCACCGCGCTCGTTAAAATTAAATGCTTGCTCTATTTATTGATAACGTCAGCTCCCATGTATCGAAGCGTAAGGGACATGGTATCCCTTACTTTGCTCAAGTTGGCGACCCTTTTGGCAGCCCATGCACCCCAAGCAAGGAAAACAACACCGCGGCCAAAGCCAGTGTTGTCAGCACCAAGGTTGCATCCGCCATATTTGTCGATTACATCCACAACTGCGCTGGTAAATGTTTCCCACCCTTTGTCGGAGTGCGAACCCGCCTGCGCTGCTTTTACTGTGAGACATGTGTTCAGCATCAAGACTCCGTTCTCCGCCCAAGGCATCAGATTTCTTGAATAAGAAGTTGCTGTGTTAGCGACAAGGTCTGGAACTAGGAGAGCTCCAGCCTTACCCGTGCTTTGGGGCAACAAATTCTGAAGGATACTCCGCCTTGATTTCTTGATAGATCTAGATCAGCGTGAGATAAGGTCGAGGCTCGATTCTGATGTTGTGCCACGGCACCTCTTTACATTTTTTAAAGAGGGTGGGGCAGCGACACCCGGTGGGACAGAGAAGCAGAGACCTATTAGGCGAATGAGCGCCAACGCAACATTGGCTAAGTCCGTCGAACGGCGTTACAGCGTACCGTGAGCTTGCCCGGGACCATGATCTAGGGTGGCTCATTAGATCTAGCGTTTGGGGCGTTTTATGGAGACTAACAAGGATCTTGGCCGATTATCACCACCTTCACTTTGCCCAAGGGAGTGTTGGACCACGTGTAAATATTCGTCGCTGATTAGGGTGTCCAAATAGTGTCAGACATTAAGCGCCGAGGTTTAGATGACCCTACTGACGGGAAGGGTAGACTTTGAGTCTTGGGGGAATGTCATCAGGTCCTCTGACTCCTTCTTCCCATAGAAACTTCTTAAGAGCGATGAAATAGGCTTTGCGAATTTCGCCCGATAGAAGCTTAAGCCTGGAGGAGACCAGTTGAGGCAAGCAGGCATGCAATCGAATACAACGCACCAGCTTTTGCCCATAAATGCGCATTCTAAAGCCAGAAGACCTCGCTGATCTTCAGTGAGTGACTCTTGGAATTGGCTCAAAGAGAATGGTATTGCGTTGAGACGCAGTTTTGTTGTGACGGCCGAGCCTGTTGACGACGTTCCATTAAGCTTGAGTTTCTTGGCCACAGGGTCTGAAGAAGCAGATGGCTGAGATCCAAACATGTCTGTGATGTTCCTCTGCCTCTTCTTCCCAGCAGCCGCGCCCTCGGCTGGTTTGGGTGCACTGCCGTCAGTGGTATTATCGTCCGGTTTGGCCTTGGGCGGTGTTTCGACGGCAGAGTCGGACTTTACTGGTTTCTTTGTCTCGATATCCTCAAGATATACGAAAGATTCCGACGCCATTTCGAACGAAGTTGAAAGAGGTTCAGGATGCGGCTGTTCAGTGTTCAGTTGCAAGGCGCGACTCGGACGCGTCGGATATTGGACGGATATGAGGCAGATAGGGGAATGCTAAATTTAGATTCGCCCCTTTTCAGGTTTTGAAGTGCCACGATTGTGATTCGACGGTCACCATTCAGTCTACCTCGAGCCAAGTGCACTAGAATTAACCTCTCTGCCTCGTTTCATCAAAGGTGGCGAGATCACGCTCCTCCCCGTCCCCTCCGCCCTTGCAATTAACTGCTGCACGGGCGGACACGACAGCAAAGCAGCCACCTACCACTCGACCTGCCCGACGCAAACCCCGTCGAGGTTCTTTCAGCCAGAATGGTGCCACTAAGCCGTCAAACATTGGCTGGAGCACCAGCTATCATGCAGGATCTTCGGGGTGCGTTCGCTTACCTCTTGTGCTCGATCCACGGACTTACGACTGCATAAAGGTCTGCGTCCGAAAGCGTCACAGACGAGGACGAGGACTATGTTATACCTGATCGGGGAAGACGTTTCTCACAGAAGCTGGACAACAAGCCGGATACCAAGTCTATGCGCAAGAGAACCAGAACCGGTACCCCCAACCACAACTCCAGTTCAGGCAAATCTGGGCGAAGCAGCTCAGGGCTAGGCACTCGTGACCGGTCGTCCTTCACGCGATCCCGCTCTCCCGCCATGCCACCTCCAATTGATATACACAATGGGAGTGTACCGTACGCGCTTTCTTCCCCTTCATTTATGGCCCGCTATCGGCAGGTGAACGCGGCTGCGCCAGGAATACTTCCACTTGCGTTAGAGTTCAAAACTCGCGTTTTGTTCTCCAGATTTGAAGTGGCCTTTTATATGGACACTCGGAAAGCCGGAGAATCTGTGCTTCTCATGTTATGCCTTCTTTATGGGTCCCAAAAGCTCTCAGGCAGCTTTGGAGAACTCATGGGGCCGGATGACTGGATATCGTGGGGTAGCTGGCGTCATCCCATTCAATGCATGTCTTACTGATATACGTCTTTCAGAGCTCAGAAGCCTAGTGATCTCGTCATTTGTGTACACTATGTGGACACACTTCTCCCTATACCGTACCCGCGAGTCCTCGCGTTCATCTGAGGACAACGTCATCAAGCGTCACAACAGCATTATTAGATCTTTATCAAAGAAATCTCATTTCAGCTTTATGTGGATGACCGTTCCCAAAAATTATCGGTGTGTAATATATCCTCTTATAAAAACTGCCTCTTCGCCCGCTGACTTCTTCCCAGCGATTGCCAGGATGATGGGCTATTAACTGGGGTTCTGATCGGCCCCCTTATCGCAACGGCGTTGTTGGTAACTTCGTTACAACAAGAGGCGCAGATCGCGGCGGATCCAGGATACGCATTATTACCGCGTTCTTGGTTAATTGAGCCGCCCATCGTCCTCGACGGCGCTCCCTCGCCAAAAACAGTGGTTGAAGCATTGGTGTTATCTAGACGCCACCTCGTGGATATAGCTATGATGACCTCCACCATCCTCCTGGCCCAAGTGTCGGCATCCTGGTGGTACGAGTCGAGGTTCGAGCGAGCATCTAATGCGCCTGAAGGGGAACGGGCTTCTGTTCCTCGCTCGGAAGCACGGAAGTTCGGCATGTATGTTTTATTCATTTTTGGCTCCACAATGACTGCTCTCTGTTTCCGAGCAGTCGCCGTGGATGCTGGGCTCGGTATCTGGCAAAGTGAGTTTTCTACACACGTGCGCGCAACCTAGCTCATCCATGCATGATCTTGCAGATATGAGTTATTTTGAAATCATATTGTGCTCTGTGCTATACCAGCTATATTTATATTTCGCCATTCGAATGGCTCACCGCGGATGCACTGTTGGAGAGCTGGGTCTGATGTGCTTCGGTGGTGTGGCTTTGTCAATGGAATTGATGAACATGACAAAAGCCCGGGTGGGTTCTCTTTTACAATGTCATTATCGCATTTAGCTCATTCCCTTGAAGATTTGGCCTGTCACTACACCGTTCATCAAGACCTTCCGCCTGCCAACCCCTTTACTGGCTTTCCAAGTCGCTCTCGTTGCAGGCTCATTCCTAGTAGGATTCCTGTTGTCTCCGTTGCTGTGGCTCTCTCGTCATATCGCGCAGAGACCTGTCCGACGACTACGCTTTCCCCACGAAAAGCAACGACACCGCCGTGGTCTGGCAGCAGGCTTTTATATTGGGACGATTTTCATCGTTGGAGCGTTGATTGGAATGTGGACAAAATGGTGTCTCGGGAACAGGGATCCCTGGCTATGGGCACTATTCTGGATCGCGGAAGGCAGCACCCCATGGAGTCGGCCACTGCTGCTGGCTTACTGGGGCTTACTGGGCATTCTCAGCGTCGCGGGTTGGAATCGACAATTGAAGAGGTCGAGGAGGTATCGTCCTCGGAACAACGAGGCAGTGGTCGTCCCCCAGTCCGACGAGCCGCCCATCGTTACGCACGACGCTGGGTCACTTGTGGGAGGCTTGAACTTCCCTAACTTGAGAGACAACCTGCCAAACATGCCCAACATGCCGAATGGGGCAAATGTTACCATGCGCGCTACGGATCTGTTGGACGCCGCCAACAAGCATGTGCCGACGTTAAGCCTCAATGCGCGGCGCAAGTTCTTCCATGGCCTTGCTGTCGCTATGTTCCTGCCAGGAGTTGCCATAGATGTATGTCGTGCCTCTTGTCACATCTAGACCTCGCTGACTCGTTTCTGCCTAGCCTGCATTTACCCATCTATCATTCAGTGCAGCATTCGCTCTGTTCACATTTGCTGAGTATGTCCGGTATTTTGCCGTGTACCCATTTGGAGCGGCTGTACACCTGTTCATGCACGAGTTCCTGGATCACAAGGATAGTGGCACCGCCATTTTAAGCCATTTTTATCTGCTTGCGGGCTGCGCAGGCTCAGTCTGGTTAGAAGGGTGAGTTCAGCGTCGTTGATGAAGGCTACTTGTTGACAATATGGCAGGCCGTCCCACTTATTGCAATTCACTGGAATATTGGTCCTCGGCGTTGGTGATGCTATGGTGAGTCTCCCGCTGCAGCTTCATCGAGCATGTGCTCATTCCGGTACAGGCGTCCATTGTTGGCAAGCGTTTAGGAAGGTACCGTTGGTCCGCCACCACGTCAAAGACATTGGAGGGAAGCATTGCATTCACTGTATCAGTGGTTGCATTTGCTTGGGGTTTGCGGCTATGTGGACTTGTTGAGCCGTTCTCGGTGCGTCATCTTCTCTGCACCACACGCTGCACATGGCTGACGGAACCGTTATCAGGTATCACGATACACATTTATTGCCAATATTGCGTCCCTTCTGGAGGCGCTTTCTGACCAGAACGATAATCTGACCTTGCCACTGTTCATGTGGAGTCTCTTAACTATAGCAGCTGTATAAATTTCTAACATAAAATCGGACTAAAATGACGTATAATATTGCCGTATAAGGCGTAATGCCCCGCAAGTCTCGACCGTTGAAATCAAAGGCTCCAGGGGCAAAGTCTCCACAGAGTTTGTACTCTTCCCTCTCTCTATGCTCTGTCAACGTCTCCGTGTCGCATAGATGGTCAATTCACCAGAATCTGGGGAATCTGGATTGCCTTCTTTCACCCTGAATGATTTCGCTCTGCAACTCCCATCTGGCTCGGATCCGCGCCAGATATCCTCGCCATTGCCCCGAGTTCGGGTGACATCCACTACCAGGCGCAACGCAAAAATTGTTAGGCCATCTACCGCATCTGCTGTGGAGGAGAAAGCAACGCTGTTGCCATCAGCCCCAACGGGAACCGTCTTCGAGGTGACTAGCCCAGATGCTCATACTGGGGCTGAGTATGTGATAACAAGAGGGGTCAGCTTGGGAGCACAAGACGATGCGACAGCAGCGGGTGTGTCGTCGAAAGCAGCGTCGACTCCAAGCTCTCGTCAAACCCCTGGTGCGCCTTTTGGCCATATCTCTTTGTATAAATCTAACTGGGCATAAATCGTGATCCTCAGCTGAACTCATGGGGTCTTCCGGCATTATACTTGAAGGAACCTCTGCAGCAGGAACTGTATCGTACGATTACGATTGGGCGACATTCATGACGGCTTATGCGGCCGGACGGTGGGATCCCAATCGCACTCCCAATCCTCCACGCTCAATCGCGGCCCTACCATCTGAACCAACGTTCTCCCATCCTTGGCCGCTTGTAGCGGCGGACGAGATCAAACGCTCCAGTTTACCTGTTTTGAAGAAACCGCCCGCACGCAGCCCTCCACAACCACCAGCACCCATCCTCGTTAAGCCATCTGAAATTCAGTCATCTCCGGCAGGAGAGAAACCTCCCCTCGCAATGTCCCTCCCTACGATGCGTCCCCCCACGATTCCTCCCCCTACGATTCCTCCCCCCGCGATGCCTCCCGCTACGATTCCATCGACAAACCTCGCGATGAAAAGAGCTGCTATTCCTTTGAAGTTACCCCCATCGAGTGTACATCATGTGCGAAACTATTTCTCCGATCTGCGGTCACCCCCCTCCACAACAAATTCAACTTCACTGCCTGTCCACTATGAGCTCGGGGCTATCCACTCCACACCCGATGTTGCCACGGCTGCTGCGACCCTGAGATGGGCTGCTGCTCGAGTCAACCTCTCTCCTCTGGCCCTGCCTTCCCCTGAACATGAATTGACGGATCCAATGCGTGGAGTAACGGCATCTTTACCAGGTTCTTATCAAGAGCCACCGACACCAGGGGAAGCGCGTAAGATGAGGTTGGCCAGCTTTTGGGAAGGCACCCAAGATGTAGAAGAGACCCCGTCAACCCGTTTGCCGACCATCGAGGGAAGCCCTACAGGAAGCAAGCTGGACTCTCCACCAATGGAGCAACCTCCGGTGCACTTGATGCCTTTGCCGGCCTCTGCCCCGTTGCTGCGTGGAACCTCCGAGGCGCATCAAGATTATTTCGCCATTCCTGGAAGCTGTACAGAAGATATTCAAATCTCTGTGCAGGACAGCCCTACCGTAGTCATACGGCCATCCCCACCAGGTGACATGGGCGCGGTGTCTGTGCCTGCCGTAGTCAGGAGGGCTGTATTAATGCGCCAAATATCGTCTCCTCTTCCAGAATCCTCAAATGAATCCCGATATATACCCAACCGAGCTGTCTCTCAAACCCACGGCTCACCTTCACATCAAAAACTAGGCCGTGCTGCCCGAGAAGAACATGTGTACGCTGAATTCGGTTATTTAGTACCCCCAAATCCTCCCGATGAGTGGAAGCGCCGTCGCGCTCTAAGCAAGTGAGGTCACACCTACACGATTGTTGATATCTTCTGAATATCGTGGTTGCAGGTTTAACATATGGGATACTGGGCCAGATCTTAATTTCGACCGCATCGCTCACCTTGCAAAGTTGGTATTCAATACCAAAGGAGTTACGATATCACTCATAGACGGCACCGACGAGTAAGTATCTCTTCTTATACTGTCATATAGATGTGCTTTTAACATATGCTGCTCCCATCTAGTAATTTCCTGAAATCGAAGTGGGGTATCACGATTGAAAATTCTAAACGCCAGCACACGTTTTGCGCGCATGCGATATTACAAAGGTTAGAGGCATCTACCCATATTTGTGATACTGTGTTAAAATCTTTGCAGAGATGATGAGCCTCTCGTCATTCTTGACACTTTGACAGATTGGCGTTTCGCGAATCATGTGAGCGGAAATTTCGCAGCTTTCGTCGATGGCGTCAACTTACACTTCTGTAGCCTCACGTTGTAAACGCGCCTAATATTCGTTTCTATGCTGGCGCCCCGCTAAGAACACAAGATGGATATAACGTTGGCACGTGCGTAGTTGTGATATCCTTTCATAAATACGTTTTTGAGGTGAACTCTCGCATAAAGGCTAGCAGTGCTTGATGATTCTCCCCGTGAGGAATTTAGCCCCCGGGAACGCCACACATTAAAGGAGTTTGCTGTTGGTCCCTTTTCTTTTGTTTCTGCCTGGTCTTTTGCTCAACTTTCCCTTCAGGCGATTGCTATGCGAGAGATGGAACTGTGGCGGGATAAGGTAAGTTAGAATGGCTTTCGCGAGGTCTTCCCTTATTAAAATGATGTAGATTCAATTGCGAATTCGGGATCGTATCCAAACTTCAGTGCGTATGATTGACTTCTCAGAAAGACAACCACTGATTGTGCTCCAGATGGAACAGTTCAGCCGTGAATGTCTCGAAATTGAAACCAAGGCAGCCGATCAGGAAGAAGAGCATCACAAAGATTTCGTCGCAGGTGCATCAATGGAACGAGTGTATGATCGAGCAGCCAAACTCGTGAAACGAACCCTCGATGTCGAAGGAGTCATCGTCATGGATATCTCTCACTGTGAAGTCATCGAAACAATGGGTTCAGAGGGCACGGTCTCGGTGGTCATCCACCATGGCGATCCAAGAGCAGACATGAGTATCAGGACACTCTCGCAGGAGGAGTATTCGAAACTAGCCACCTTTTTCACTGCCAATCCTGATGGCAAGATTTCGGAAGGCATAGTGCCAACTTGTCTTCGACCGTTTCTCCCCACACACATCCAATATGCGCTTAGTAAGTTTCTTGATCTGTCCTTCGCATGCGCTTGCTTAATCTTGTAATAGCTGTCCCGATATTCAATATTGATAAGAGGCCATTCGCACTGCTGTGCGCGTATAACTCTGTAGATCATCCAACTCGCTTCGTAAGTGCGATATGTTTTGCTGGTTGCATAGTTGCTGATTGTGGATTTAGTTGGAGGGTCATGAGCTGTCCTACTTGCGTGCCATAGGTAAGTCAGCTTAGCGGCCTAAAATACTGAGAGCAGTGAATTGACATCTTCCAGGCGTTATCATACTTTCCGCGGTGTTGAAGAGGCGTATGATTCTTGCTGACAAATCCAAGAGCCTCTTCATTTCCAAGTAAGTCTAATCTGTCAACTTTCGTATAACATATACAAAAACTCATTATTTTTAGCATATCTCACGAACTTCGTACCCCTCTCCACGGTGTAAGTGTGGTGGCAAGGCCTAGTATCAATTTTACTTAACGTTCTTTAGATATTGGCGGCTGCCGAGCTGCTGACGGATACCCACTTAGATGCCAACCAGGTTTCATTCTTGCAGACCGTGCAAGCCTGCGGAACCTCGCTGGTTGAAACTGTCAACCACGTGCTTGATTTCACCAAGCTTAGTGGCAATTCAAAGAGCGGTGGCGTGGACAATGTCATCATCCCAAGCAGGTGCGAGCTTTTTGAACCAACCTATCATCATACCCAAACTAATGCGTTATATACTTCTGAAATCAGAGTTGATCTCATGCAGCTCGTGGAGGAAGCTGTTGATGGGGGCTGGATCGGCCACCGGGCTCGTATGTCCGCCCAGAATTCCGAAATTGGTAGCGTGTATTCGCCACCCTCAGCGGCGGAACAAAAAGCGAAAGACAAGGCAAATGAGGCATCTGACAACCACGTAGAGACGGTGATCGATGTTGGATTCCGAGAACAGGTATGTTCATTGATGCCGAAAGTGAATTGAAGCCTGAATTTCTCTGTAGGGATGGCTCTTCAAATGTGAACGGGGCGGCATCCGTCGCGTGTTAATGAATCTTCTCGGCAACAGTCTCAAGTTCACTACTGTGCGTGGCTCGAAGCGCAATATGTCCAATATGCTGATCCTCTGATAGCACGGCTTTGTACATGTGGGTCTTCGTCAACTACCATCCACAAATGAGAAGTACGTCAAGATTGAGCTGTCAGTGTTAGACACTGGGAAGGTACGAGTCACTGCAAGCGATTTATATTTAGCGCTCAATTACTTCACAGGGCATTAGCCAAGCATTCCTGAAGGTATGATCGTCGATACGAAAGGTTGGACTGGCGTTGCTGACATGAAACAGAATCATATGTTCCATCCATTCTCTCAGGAAAATCCTTTACAGGCCGGAACAGGCCTTGGTTTGGCTATCGTCAACAGCATAGTTAATTCCGAAAGTGTAGGAGGCAAAATTGAGGTATGGAGCGAGGAGGGGGTTGGAACCGAAATCAAAGTGATATTCGACGCTGAGGCGGTGGTATCGGACAACGCCCATGCTCGCATGGAACCCTTGACCCTCGATGACTTTGCCAAGCCGCCGACAGTATCCTTGCTTGCATTCGACACGAATCACAGGGGCGTGAAAAGCCTTCACGGGACTCTGACCAGCTACCTGACTACTTGGTGGGGCTTCGTTGTGCAAGCAAGTGGCGGGGAAGTTGGAGATATTATCATGGTCAACGAGGACCCTTCGCTCGTAGATCTGGCAACTCGACGCAAGGATTTCACGCGGCCTTTCATCATTCTCTCTGAGTCTCGAGGCGACCAGAAGATTTTGTCTATCGCTAGCGATCATGAACGTCTGGGTGGATTTTGTCGCGTTTTATACAAGCCCAATGGACCTTCTCGTCTGCGATCAGCACTTCAAGTGTGCTTGAATGTTTTGCGGATCCGGCAGACCCAGGGCAGCACCAACGAGGTTCACGAACAGCCATCAATATCTGATGATATCACTCTTGATGCATCACGGCCTGTCGAATGGGATGGATGGCATGTTGCTCCTATGAAAATTCGTCGGCATTCCGAGGAGACTCCACAGAAAGGAGAATCTAGCCTGTCTGTTCCAAACAACGGCGGAAGGGACAACACTAGACCTCCCATGAACAGGCTACCGTCAACAATCGAAATTGACGAAACCAGGTCATCTGTTCTTGATTCGGAAGCCGATGACCTTGACAGTCCCAGTCCCACCGTCCCCGTGGGTCCTGGTGGTTCGCTTCTCAAGACCTCAATCGGTACCATCAATTCCAAAGGTCTTCGCTACAGAGTGCTTGTCGTTGAGGATAATAGCATCTTGAGAACTCTACTGTACGTGCCAACATTTGCGGTTGCTTGCCTTTCTAATCCTTGATTTGTTAGTATTAAATGGCTGCAAGCTAGAGGTCACGATTATCGTGATGCGGTTGACGGTCGCGATGGTGTCAATGTTTACACGTCGGAAGGTCCTTTTGAGTCAGTGCTACTGCTGGACCATTGTTATGATAATGATCTGATCTTCGTCAACCAGCGTTGTTCTTCTTGATCTAAGCATGCCCGTACTAGACGGTACTGCACTCATTTACTATCTCCATGAGAAATCATACTAATCACTCAGACAGGAATCGGAGCTACGACCGAGATCCGCAAAATCGAGGCCGACCATGAAAATGCCACGACTGGACAAGACCATGTTCGTATTCTAGCGTTGACTGGAATGTCTTCGCTGGAGGATAAACGACGCGCTTTTGAAGCCGGCGTAGACGGATAGTAAGTCACGATTCGCCTATCAAGCGATATTACCTGACCCCGAACCCCTCAGTCTTGTCAAGCCAGTGGCGTTCAAGACATTAGATGAAATGTTCCGACAGCTCGGTGCTTCGAACCCTGCATAGCCAGGTCGTTATTCTCTTACTCTTTAACACATCACTTATCTGGCACGGCCTGAACGCTCTTGGAGGCATCTATCTTACTATATCATCTGCATAACCACTGGAATAGCCCAAGCACTCACCACACAATCTGTATTTCTACATAGATCAGCATGGCAGGTATCTTAGACCATCCACATAATCATATCTAGCTCGGATTCCAATGCATTGAATTAATTACATCTATTGTTACAGCATTGTGCTTGCAAGGGGATAATACAACAGCTGTCGACGAGGCGACATTTTAACCGGTACATGATGAGGGAGAGGTGATAGGCCCCTACCCACAGTTTTTAACGCCATGGAGTGATCATGATCATGCTGTTGCTGCCTGGGCCGTGGGTGCTTCTTGCAGTGTCGCGGGATGGCGGTGCTTCTTGAGCAGGGCATCGAAGGCCTCCTTCTGTCCAACCGCAAGCTCTCCAGATTGGATTCCGGTGTGATAGACACGCAAAAGCGAGTCCACATCGTCCATCGACTGGGTGCGGACATCCGCGAGCTCCTTGATCTTGTTGGTAGCGTCCTTGACCTGGATAAACAGCAGTCAGAATGGTGGGCTAACGGCCGTGAGAGCGTGTAACGAACCTCAGCATCGGTAAGCTCGAGGCCCAATTGCTCGACTCGCGACTTGACGGCGTTCCATCCAGTCAACCGATGTCTGGGTTTCACGAGGTCAACATGATGCCACTAAGATCCCATATTCAGCCATACCCGATAGAAACGTAACGAGTCAATCCGAAATCTTCTGGCTTGAGGATCTCGTATGTGCTCGGGTTGTTCAGGATAGCCTTGGCGTGGATACCAGCCTTGTGCGTGAACGCGCAATAACCGCTGTTGGAGTTGTTAGGCATGTTTCACGATAGTTGGTTTGTGTTTGCGTACGTGATGGGGTTCGAGAACGGCACGTTGACTTCGACGGCCTCCGCGACCAAGTTCTCGATCTCACGGAGCATGGAGAGGTTGTACTTGGACTTGATGTATTCGGGGTTCGCTGCGTATAGGCAAGCGATGAGGCCACCCAGAGGGGTGATGCCGACACGTTCGCCGATACCGAGGACGGCTGTTGGGCATGTGAGTAAGCCGCTGCATGTGTTGCCTGCACTGAAAACTCACAGGTATCGATATGTGTCGCACCAGCCTCCAACGCGGTATAAGCATTGGCGATGGCTGGGGAATGTGTTTAGCAAAGGAATCATCACAACTGGGAACGAAGACCTACCCATGCCAGTGTCGTTGTGTAAGTGGACCTCGATGTCGCAGCCGACAACACCTCGCAGTGTCCGGATGAGCTCGTAGACCTGTCTCGGGTTCGCGCAACCAACCGTATCGGCGATGCCGACGCGGTTGACGCCGATCTTGTCCACGGTCTGGTAGATCGAGAGCAAATCGACGAGGTCTGAACGGAAGGAGTCTTCCGAGGAGAATCGGACCTCGATGTTCTTCGATTTGACGAACTCGATGACCTCGATGGCGGTCTTGGTGATGTATGCCATGTCCTTCCCGTGCGAGAATTCGCGGAGGAAGGAGGACGTGCCAATAACAACATCAACGCCGTCAACACCTGCGGCTTGGTCTCAGAAACTGCTGACGTCATAAGCACAAAAAACTATACTGACCAGTCTCAACGGCGATACGGGCGTCGTCCATGTGGCATCGAATGTGGGTGAGGATCTTGGCCTTCAATCCGAGCTTGCAGATGGCTTCGCAATCAGCCCTGGATTGCTCGGACGCCACGGGCGATGTGAGCTCGATGTACTCCACACCGAACGCATCGAGGGCTTTGGCGATTGCAATCTTGGTCTTGGTGTCAAAGAACGCGTTGGCGAACTGCTCCCCCTCTATTACCAAACAGAAAAAAAGAGCGATCAGACGTCATAGCCAGGGGCTGTCAATGAGGATCACGAACCTCGCAGTGTGCTCTCGATGATGTTGAAGTTGGAGATGTTGCTGAGGAAATCAGATGCCCTGGGTGCATATGGATTTCTTTTCTGCTGCTCTCTGGGGCTGGGCGTGTTGCCGTTGGTGCCATTGGATCTAACCGAGCCGCTGGGCCTAGCCGCAGAGGGGCCGTTGGGATCGATAGGGACCATCTCGTCTTTGCCGCTTGGGAGCGCGTCGCCGGTTGTGTGGGGGCACATTTTGGATTGTAATATGAAGCGGTTAGAGAAAGAGCAGGTTTTTTATGAGAAGAGGCGGAATGAAAACGGAAGAGCGGCCCTACGTTTTCACTCCAAATTGCTGATCAAGGAGTCAAAAGGAGTCACGGATATGTAAATCTGCCGCGGCTAATTCTCCATGTCCAATCCATCGGCAAAAGTGTGCGAAGAGGCATATCAGGGGCCAGCAGCCCTAATCAGCCCTCAGCAGGTCACGTACCCCGGCTATAAGGGCCGTCATGCCGTATACGGATTGCGCGCTTTTGCTGATAAGTAAGTACGCGACTTGCTCTCCGCCCCCCACAGTCTGCTGCATCCACTTGTTGGTCTGTTCTCGCTTTTGCGATCATGCCCCAAGTGCAAGACACGACCGCTTCACATCACAGTGCTCTGCGAGATGTAACCGCATTCTAACCACATGCAAATACTGCGAAGACTAATACTGACGATATCATTCGATACAGGCTTTTCCTCTCCAAAAGATGGAAAATTACATCGAAGAAAACAAGTTCAATTATTCGGGTGTCGAAGCAGCCAAGATTCAACTTGCGATTACTGGGTGGGCGACGCTTGTAGCGCCGTACACTCCTGCATTTTGCCTCGAGCTGTCGCCGCAAGATCCTATCCTGGACAATGTCTCTATCTTTCTCTACGCGATGGCGTTCAATTCATCCGAAACCAGCCATGATCATCTTCATTCACAAATTCTCCCGTTGTGGCCGAGTATTTGGGTGTGGCTCCAAATTCTTCACAACGACAAGATAAATTCCAGTTCGCTGCACGGTGCCATGGACGTCGGACCAGAGAGACGCCAAAATCGCTATTTCCCGATCTTCCGCATTATGCTGTGCTTCCTGTATATCAAGTCGCAAGCTGGATTGCCAACTGCAGTGACGCATATGGAGGACGTGGTAACCATGTCAACGTCGATGTGGATCGAGGAATCGAAAAATACGTCCTTTAGTTTTGCAGCCTCGGGCTTCTTGGCGGGCCATAAGAATGGAGGCTTATGCCCCGATGCTGTAGCTGCAAACATTCTTGACCGCATCATCGTCGGCTGTGGCAGTAAGGAAGATGCTGTCAAACTACTTTTTCACCGGATGAAGGCAAATCTGAACCAATCCAAGCCATCCTTGCAGCCCCTCTTATGTGACCTTGCATTCATATTCAACCAGGTCACGAACGGGCCTAGCATGCTGCAGGACACATTTTTTTCCAGCTCAGCACACACTGTAGTCTGCATGCTCGACATTCTCACCCTCATTCTCGGAATACAATCCAAGGAACCGAAGCATCGGGAGACCAACCCAGACATAATGGCGGTGATTCGGAAGCCTTTACTGGTGATTTGCTGCGTGCTTCGCAACCCGAGGGCCTACGAGAATATTGCACCATTGTTACAAGCGTCATTTTTCTCTCTCATAGCGCGTGCAGCGCTCGTGTGCAGGCCTATAGCGCTGGCGAGGAAATTCAACGAGTCCTTGGCACAGGTACTGAAGATCCTGGAGCGCTTTGCTGTACACCGGCCCCTTCTGTCCGCCATAAATCGAGGTCTCGCAGTGGCATTAGCGATAAATAGGGTGCGAGATGGTCCGATAGGAAAATCGTTACGCGATTTCCAGAAGAAGATTGATCACTGGCATAAGCTGGAACAAAAGTACCGTGACGGCTGGAGCAGTCTTGTCATCTGCGGAGATCCTGAGGTATGTCTACAACATGTTTCGACTGCCTCCCATTGTTACCGACACTGTTTGTGGCCGTGACAGTGTGCGGTTTTTGACCCCCGGAACACATTGCGACGGTGCTCGGGATGTTCTTTCGTCTGTTACTGCAGCAGATTCTGCCAGAGACGGCATTGGCGCGGCGAGCACAAAAAGCGCTGCCATAGTATACGACACTCTGATAAAGGTGACCTTCAATTTTTCTCCTAGCCCCTCAACTTCCGGTATATAAAATTCAACATTGTCTCTCTAGAACCTATACGCTTTTCTGGGCCCAATCTTCGATGGCTCGCGTATGCCATTTCCGATTATGCCAATCGCTTGAATCTACAGCCATCAGTTGGGCGGCCTCTGATTGTGCTGGATTATGATCATGACGACAACAAGGGGGTGGGTGTAGCTGTGCTTGACTTGGATAGAACGCCCTTTACAAGCGCGTATTTTACAAGCACATATTCAGCCCGCGTACCAAAGCTGGAAGATGTGTGGCGGTTGTGCGAGAGCAGGCTCCCTGAGCCTTCTCACCACTCATCGACATCGCGTAAATCGACACCGGTTCTCGCTCTTCTTCCTCGCGGGTGGCAAAGTGACCGGGAAATCAAAATTACCCAGGCCCTGGCTGCAATGCTGATCGTGGAGACTAGTTTAGTTGGAGGGGAATTGGTGACCTCTCGGTATGTTAAATGGCTTCACTGTGCCTGACAAGGGCAGTGGGCGGGCACTGGTATGAACGTGTCTTTCACGAGCTACTGCGCTATATAATGCGCAACTGGGTAGAATATGTTTTTTGTCCATGGTCTGTCTATGGTACATAATCTTATCTTTTAACATGTTCGTTGCGTCCGACGATCAGCTAGGTGAGACAGGCACTCAGCCAAATAGGCCACAGACAGCTGCAAATAGCGCCTGGTGTTGAAATGATATCAGTCTCAAACATGGGGTCAGCAGAGTCCAATCGGATTCCGCGCGGATTTCGCGGCACACAATCTCTCGAAGTATGCAACGAAATCGAGCATGAATCGTCTTGAAAATCGCGCACTGTGTGCTTCCCTTTTAGAAATATCTTCGGGAGAGCCAAATGAAAATCATCCGTCTGGCACTGAGTGATGATTCGCATAAAAGCTATATACCCCACGGGCCATCAGCAAACTCTGATTTGAGCCCATAGATATCGAAAATTTCCACAGTTGGTCATAGACGCCATAGACGCCATAGCGCTGTACAGAGCTGCACAGCCAGCGGACACACTGTCAAGCACGTCAACCTGCCTGCACAGTCCCTGTGTATCGGTTGCACAGTTGCTGACAGACACTCACAGACAGCCTAGTGTATATAATATATGTGACTTAACCACAAGCGCGGATCTGGCTGCCCTGGTATCTAAGACTCTATAGTCAAGTTTCCCGTTCTCGAATGTCATTGATAATGTAATACATTTACTAGAGCTACTCTGTACCATAATTAGAGCCGCAATGCAATGCCCAAAAGTCTTCTTTCCCCGCATACTTATTCAGCCAAAACTCAGTGCTGTACTCCATGCTGTTGTCCATCTTAAGTCGGGTGTCTGCTTTCTCCCCAAACCGCGGAGCTAATTCCACAGGCCCTCGTATGCGCGAGACAGGAATAATCCCCCCCAACTTCCTCCCATCTGCGTGTACTGCGCGTTTCAATACATACATCCCCGTAACGGAGTTGGGCCTTGGGAGCATACGCCTGGAGCTGCCGACACAGGTCGATTGTGGTACAACATCGAAACGATGGACATATGCGAGAAATTCATCGGTGCCGCGAACATGTAGAATAGCCCGCAACTGGGCAGCGGAATGGCCTAGATAGATATTCTGTAAGTGCAATAAGATGCTGCTCATTAAATAGTTACCTATAAATCCGCTAGCAGGCCACAGCTTGCTCGGGTCATTATTAACCAGGACAGTATCGCACTGTCCAAAGGCCCATTCTTTTGATGGTGGCGCTGCCATGACAGTTCGAGGCTCAGCGACGCTCTCAGAATCGTGAAAAGTCTTCGTTTGCATTCGAATTTTTGGCCAAAGGCGAATTGAATCAAATGGTAGGTTGCACCCGGGAAGAGATGTGCGCCGTGCACCAACAATTGAAGTCATAACATTGACTCTGGGGTCAGCGGCATCTCTCCAATAATCAGCAAGAGCTTGGCGCAGATCGGGCAGACCAAAAATCCCTGATGCCTTGTCGACATCCAGTGAGAACGAGGGGTCCCGAGTGAGATGAAAGCTGGTGTCTCCCGAAGTGAACGTGCGAGGTGGAGCAGGTAATTTTGTCTGACCGTCAGATGCAAGTATTTTGAGCTGATTGGAAGCAGCGAAGTAGTCGACTGCATGTCGTTTGGGTCCGCCGACAGAAGAGACTGGGTTTATTGTTGCCAAAAGGGTGTTTGTCGTACCTATATGATGAGGCTCGTCAAAGTCTTCGTCCTCGTCGTTGCAATCATGATCCGGGCGATTAAGCTGCGTAGAAGGTAGTCCAAAGTGAACACCCGCCTCTCGGATCGAGGTCGCTAAATCAAATCTCCGTAGCTTGTCTGTACGGTCAAGAGCGCGCACAATCTGGGGCTCGTAATTTTGATTATTTCCCTGTCGCGCTGGGTCCTTTACTTCGGTGATATGACAGTGCTCGGTGATATCCGCAGACCATTGGATGGCTGGTCCGTTTTCGCGAATACTTTTGAGGACCTGCTTTCGACGCATTTCTTTCTGTCGGCAATCATGCCAGTCTTCGATTGGTCGAGCACCCTTGCCCAATTTACAATGCCGTCCGTTTAGCTCCATGTCGGCTTGCTCTGTGGCTGTCCGGCAAAAGCTCGGCGATGGAAGCCTCGATTCGTGTGCAGTCGTCCTCGTTCCTTTTTGGTGCCTGTGCTCAGCTAGCGAAAATCCTTCATTGCTTGAACTGCTGTGGTGAAGCTTTTGGGCGTGGCGCTCGGACTATGAGACCCTTGCGATCCGATATTGGGCTCACATATCAGCGCTGGTCCGCGGCCAGTGTCTTGGTCTTGAGCTTCGATATTTTTGCCTACTCTGCGTTTATGTCGCTTATGACATTCTGGACTACAGGCCCGTCGGGGAATTAGTGTCGCATAGCATGAATAGGTCGATTTCCTGTCTTTCAGGCTACTCGTCAGGCTGCTGAGTCGCAGTTCGCGTTATGGTCCCAGACTGGCTTTTGCCAGTGATGTAGTGGATCTCGGGCTAGTCAGAAACTTTCGATGGCTCAGCGCCCGGCTCATTGTCGCTGTAATATCTTGAGAATACCCAATCGTCCGCTAGGGCGATATTTGATCGCCTCCTTAGCGTACACTTCCAAGTCGTGCATGACTATCGCGGACGTGTTTTCGGATTGGCGAAACGTTTGTCTCTGGCCTAACATGACAGATGCTGTGCGGGGAGGGTGCGGGAAGGGATCACCAAACTTCTTGTAGTCGGCCATGGTGAGATGTGAGGTTTTGCCCGCCACAGTCGCCAACATGATGGCCTCTTGCGTATCGACCATGTACGCAGCTAGGGGCGTATAGCAGTACCTGTTTTGCCCAAGTGGGTCCGCCATCATCATCCCAACCTGCGCTGCGAGTTTGAGAGGGTGGAGCACGAAGTCAAGGCACTCGTGAATAAGCCGGTCACCCATAACACTGCGAGCCTTTTTTCGCTTCTCTAGAAATTTCGGCACCGGCAGTAGAGCAAGTAGAATAAAAGCGTGATGCGATGATTTGGTGCGTAAGGTAGCCGATATGTTGGCAAGACTGATGAGCACGGGGTGAGCCATGCGATCCCCTGTCATTACAGAGATGTTTGTTTTATCAGAAGATAATATGGTCCCAATCACCGTCGAGCCTTGAGGAACCTGAGACTGTGATTGATAAATGTTAGATAGAGTCTATTAGCCAATAATGCGAATGCGGATAAATCACCTGCATATCCCAAGCTACATTGGCGCTCATCCACTCGTTATACACGCGAACTAGTTTTTCAGCAGTCTTAAACTCTCGAAATGGGGTATAATGCATATGGTCCGCAAATAGAGGATTGCCGAACAGAGAGCGCACGCAGCTCACGCTATCTCGATAAAAAAGGTTGATGGGGCGCTTGGTGGGATATTTAACCGGCCATGGCTGACATGTCCACTGTGGCCCGGGTGGGAGCTCCTCTGCACACGCACGAAGATCCTTTGCCGACGAGAATGATATAGGAAGTGAATTGATCTGTTCGGAATAAGATAACAGGAATAAATGAGTGGATCAGACGACATACTAATTCAAGGGCTAAGAACTCGTTAATAGCCTGCATACTGAGACCCGATCGCAAGAGCCAAGCCCCCAGCGCGTAATCGCCTTTCGAAGCCCAAGGGAAATACAGATTATTCTTGCGTTCACTTGCATATCGATCTGAATCAAATTGGTCCATAAAGGACTGCGCTCTACCAAAGGTCTTGCTAGCGCTTGGGAAAGGCTCAAAGCGCGAGGCCGATATGGGTTCCTCTTGTATGGGAACGGGGTCGGCCACATCCTCGGGGTAGTTTTCGGGCCAGCCATCGGGATCGACATAATCAGTCAGAGGAGTCTGAAGAGAGGGATTGTTTGGAGTAGCTTCTTCAGGTGCTGGAGCGGTGTGGATCAGACTCGCACACTTTGAAAAAGGATGGTTCATATGCTTCAGTAGAGAAGCTTCCTTTTTGAAGGGTCCTGCACCGCAACGAGGGCACGAAAGGCCATGGGTAATACGAGGCATGAGAAATGTTGAGCGACAGTGTGTCAAACGAACAAGTGTCCAAAGGCTCACCCTAAATTGCCCGAAACGACTTCGGCATTAGTTGTATGTTGTTTGCAACTTGCCGATCAACGACTCACATCCTCTTACCCTCTCGTTTGACATTATGAGCTCTTCTACTCGGTCTGATGGAAACACTAGCATGCGTCAAGAGTGGCCTGGAGGACGCCCAGTACGATTCACACTGATCCATTAACTCACTAACTGACTATGTAATAGGA